>CAJNOL010001796.1:0-15166 GCA_905250125.1 Rotaria sordida
ATATATATATATATATATCAAAAGGCTTCGTAGTTCCTATATTTCCGATATATAGGAACTACGAAACTAGTATATCAATGATCATTCAATAATATCAAACTACTTTATGTACCCATACTAACTGATCCGAGGGGGGCATACAGTTGAGACATATCGCAATCTTTTCATTCCATTTTATGAAAAAAAAAGTTCCATGCGATACAGTTTTTCTATAATTTTAGAATCATATTGAGTATTAAATTGAAGTTTGGCATGTGATGCTTGAAAATAATTTTTTTTGTTCATGCGATATTAGCATGATTGTATGAAAGATGTTCTTTTGATAATATTAGATAGTGACATGTTTTCTGACTGAAATTACATTTGAGAAATAACGGAGAATATTTGAAAAATGAGAACGATATTTTCCATAAAAATTTCGATATGTTCACTGTTTGAACAAGACTACTTAGTATTGACGGATTTCCTTTTTTATCAGTAGATAAGCTACAGTACAAACTAAAAATATGATTCTTCCAGCGATATGTCAAGTTAACTGTTGAGGTCATTTTTCAAAATCATTTTCTCAGAAAAGTGATAATATTTTTCTTTCTTTATACCATTGAGCAGATCTGGGTCTTCAACAATAAATTTTCTCAATTTCATTGCTTTTCAATTATTCTTCAGAGAGTTACAATCATTTCTACTTTCATCAATGATTTTAGTTTTTGACAATATATTGAAAAAAAGACTCGTTTTTCTCTGATTAGAATGATTCGTAAAAGTTTGAAGTTCAGAGAAGCTAGTTTTTGATGTTTGTCGATTATTCTTAAAACAGATTTTAACTATAGGTATTAAATAGATTTGAATATGTAGATTCCATGTATATTGGAATCATTGTTGAGAATCTGATCAGTGAAGAACAAAGCAAAATGGGCAGCTATGTAACGATTAAAATCCTATCATTTTCTTTTTGTGTTTGACTTTATTCACACATACACAATTTTCAAAGACTTGGGATAGCTCTCGTAATTTTCAGTTCTTCCGTCAAAAAACAAGACATAAAGAACTGTCTAAAACACAGTGGAAATACATCATCAAGTCAATTTTCAATACTGTTCACTAAACTTATGACAAACTCTTTCATGAGTTGATCCCATGAACAGTTGAACTTAGATAGATTTCGTCCAACTGCTCGGATTCCAAGAGGAGCATAGACATTTTCAATAATATTCGTATCAGGCATAGTAAATGATCAAATCAACGGGTTAATATTGTTTTTAAATCGTCACTATTTTGCTAAATTTAGATAAGACTTCCAGTTATCATCCTCGAACAATGTCAATGGTTTCGACTTTCTAAACATTTTCTTTGCTGCTTACAATGAAGCTAGTTAGTCTATTCAGTTGTAATAGTAATCACTAAAGTTATATCGTGTCTTTGAAAGTTGCGTCTGAATAAAGTGTATTAAATATCCTGAACATAACATAAAAATTTCACTTCAAACGAATCATTCTAATCAGAGAAAAACGAGTTTTTTTTCAATATATGATCAAAAAATAAAGTGTCCGATGCATGAAGAAAATAATGAAAAACAATTTGAAATTGAGATGATTAATAGTTGAAGACCGAAGGTCCTTGATTGTGTACAGAAAAATAAATATGGACACTTTTCTGAGGAAATACTTTTGAAAAATGACTTGACATATCTCAATAAGAATGCAGTCAAATGAGTTGCCATTTTTAAAACATAATTTCAAGTAAAAATATCAAATGTGAAACGAATTGCAAGGATCATGATGCTTTGATGTAAACAGTAAAAACTGCTAGCGAAAAAAAAAATACCAAGTGAAATGTAGAAATCGCATCTTCCTCATAGAATAATCGAACTTAATAAAATATCATTACTTTCTATTTCCATTGAAATTCGATCTTGATCATGCATTTCTAAACAAAATATAGAATAGTAAAACTATCAAGAAATAATCTTTGTATTACCATTGTTATCATGGTATACTAGTTGTGATGCTGAATCGGGAAACATTCTACTGAATAGTAAAAATGAATCTAAAAATAAGATGAATCATTTAGCTCTCATATGCGGTGATAATATGTGCAAGAATGTCCTGATTCAACCCAGCAATATCATATTATGACAAGAAAAAAAACGTTTCTTCCCTTTTTCAACTTTTTCTCGCTCATATCCAGCACGACCTATCTACCTTTCCGCAGTGTAATCATCCAGCTAAGTGCAAAGTTGACTTGCACTTGCTTGTCTGTTGCAGCATATGAATAACTGAAGTATGATTGCAAGATGAAACATCATTGGTAAAAAAGGATGAATCAAAAGTAAAACACAAAGCCATTCATTTGAATGTCTATCTTTATTCATAGGCAATTACATATAGAGACATATAATTCTAATTCAAACTTGACCCACTATACAATTTTGAGGAAACACTCCGATGGAATATTGAAAAAAATTTTGAACTCAAACTATCTTCTTCTCTAGGGGCAAATGCCTCTTCTTTATAAACCTGAATCCATTTCATTTATTTTTGAGATCTAAACTACGTAGCTAAGTGATGTTTCATTTATAAGAGAATTTGAATTAGACAATATTCATGCTAAGTAGAGTCCTGCACGGAGTCATTTTCGGAGTCATCATCGGAGTCAATTAAGTTTTTTGCCAAAAATTTAGTTTTAGCATAAGAACTTTTTTGATTTGCAGGTTTTGTTCTCTGATATTTAATGTATACAGTGACGAATTTTGGAGATTCCAACAACATCTTATCAAGGTCTATGAACGTGAAAGAAAGTCGGAGTCAAAAAAAATCGGAGTCAAATCTGACTCCGACTTTCTTTCATGTTCATAGACCTTGATAAGATGTCGTTAAAATCTCCAAAATTCATCAGTTTATACATTAAATATCAGGGAGCAAAACCTGCAAATCAAAAAAGTTCTTATGCTAAAACTAAATTTTTGGCAAAAAACTTAATTGACTCCGATGACGACTCCGAAAACGACTCCGTGCAGGACTCTAATGCTAAGGTATCATATACAGTTAAATAAAAGTTTTTCACTGAAAATTTGATCAAAAAGTAGGGCAATCACTTTTCTAAATCCATTCAACGAATTGGCCTAGTATCTATCTCCATACTAATACTGTACAGAAACCGTTACGACAGACTCTGTCTCAATACATTCTTGAATGTCTTAAAATTTCTACTCTGAATCCTTCTGTATCTACGAATAAGGGTTTTTCTTTGTTAAAAACAACACATATAAACGGTACTCAATGTCGTTTGGAAATCGAATTTGACTTCCAAAAGATATATCTGTTAATTTCAAATTTAAATTTCATAGAGCACTGTTGTCGTTTCATAAGACTCATTGAATTTTATCAAAATTGTGTCGCAACGAGATTTTCGATCAACTATGAATTGTCATTCGAATGCTTTTAATGTGTTCTATCTCGCAATTCATAAAATCACTCTTCTCAATGGGATAAAGACGCACTCTGATATAGAATCTCTTCCAATGCAGCCGACTATATTAATAATAAGTTGCATCACGATACCTGATGTAAACGTAGATTCATTAGAGACTTGAAAAATCCTACTTTTAGTCACTTTGTCGCACAACTCTTTGAATTGTATATTTTCAGTATATTGAGAATCCTGTCTTGTTATAACTCATCACGTTCTATTATTTTTAGTGCATAATTACCTAGTAGTAGTAAAAGGACGGTCTCATTTTTTTGATTGTATTCTAGAGAAGGAAGAAAAAATATAACTTCAAGGTCGTGCACTATTACGCTTGATCATATATGTTGTGTACTCTATCCTCTCTGTTGAATTTCCTATCGATTTTTTTTTGTTTCTGCATTTTGTGCGTTTTTTTTTCTTTGTCTATTCTGTTCTGTAACCATTCTTTCAACCATCGATACTAAAAAGGATCGAAAGTTTGCATACTAGGATCAAATCTTTTACAAAGTTAACTCTCAAATAGATCGATCGAATGATTAATTAGAATTTTAGAAAATGGTGCTGTTAACTTTCAAAATGGTTAATTCTTATCTCAATGTTTCATGGTTCATGATCATTGAGATTTATTCCGTTAGTGTATGGTGTTCTCTATTGTATTGCATATGAGAAAATTAAATCCACCGATCCCATAGAGATTAAAAATTATTGTAAGATTTTCGAATAATTGAAACAATGATGTATCAAATGTAAAAAGTCACTATTTATTAGATAACAGAAGATGTTATGTTTGACTGTTGACGCAGTTTTTTAATCGAGTCACTTTGACTTCTAAGAGGTTTTTCTACTGAACTAATCGGATAAAGATTCTAATGATCGAATGCAAAACGTGAAAGATAGTTGTAGGAAGACACGGAATCTTACATTCTGTTCGAAGCTAACAGAATCAAACAATCATACTTAACTTTATTTTTTACTTCATCGACAGATGTATACTTTTCAGTATGTATATTTCCATCGATTTGGATATAATGTGTAACTCATATTTGCAATATTTGACTTTAGTAGAATCACATGCGACTTTTTGAATCACTTTATGGACTGATATTTTAATGCATAATTTTAATAACGTTGTGACGCCTTATTGTGAGACAATAAATGGAACATGAATCATCTGCTCCTATTCATCATCGCTTCTCATTCAAATGGTGTCGTCAACTGTCGCCTATATCATTGTGCAATATATCGATCAGTTTTGATAAGTTCGATTTGTCTATTAATACATCGAAAAATTTACAGAACTGACATAGTTTTTTGATCAGACATCTGATCGAATCTTACAAAAATTCTTACTTTTATCAGTCAACATTTCACTCTCTGAGATCAACCATAGTAATGATTTGTCGAGTCGTGTGTCACAGCTTGAGTATTGAAATTGATCAAGTTGGTCAGAGAATCATACAAAAAATGATTATTTTTTTGTTTGTGTTATGGAATCCTAGTTTCAATAAAACGAACGAATAGAAAAAGAATCAATTGGCAGTCAGCTAATACGTACCATGTTGTTCGTTCAAGTGACATTTGTTTAAAAATATTGCTAATGCAATCGTCAATTATTTTTTGAAAAAAATGCTTCTTTTCATTTATTGTTTCAGAGAACTAGATCTACACTTGACCAAACAACCACTCGAATCTATATTACTTCGAATGCAATAAGACAGAAATTGTGTATCTCTTATACGAATTCACAATATTTTCTAGTCATCCGATATCTTATCTTCATCAATGAATGTGGAGAAGGAATATCTTTTCATAACACAACGTTTCATTCTTGATTATTCAAATACTATATCGAAATTGAAAAATGAATACTGTTTCTACATTGTATTATGTATTTTCTAAAATACAAAACTGGAAATTTACACATATATCTCCATGTTTTTTAGAAGAGATGAAAACTTAAAAACTTCGATTTGGCTATTGAGTTTTCGAATATCTGAAAAGATTTTAACTTGTTTCGACATACAATCGAAAAAAAAACGGCTAAAACCATTACAAAAATAAAATACCATATTTTAAAGGACAACTAGATTTTAAAAGAAATGAGCTATATCATATAATTTTATTTCACTTGAAGACAACATTTTTTCATATAGTTATATTGAGCTCAATAGCTCTATAAAAATCCATGGGAATTAATTATTAATTAGTTGTCTGAACTCAAAATTTGACTACTTCACTCTTGAAGTATATGAAATAATTTGCGTCGACTTTTTTCCAAAGCTCACGCAGCTAAGATAGTGTGAGTGGCTGTGAATGAAGAGAATATCGACATCGACATCCACATTCCAATAATACTCTTGTTCAGCATGATTGTGCTACCATAATGTAGCCATGGTATTCGGTCGACAACATTTGATCGAATCAACAAAGACACCGATCGATTACTTTGGTTTTGTGATTATCAATCAAATTGAATCAATAAATTGTGCTGCAAAATTCAGTGACATTTGACCTATAGAAATGTTTGGGGTATATTGAAAGAAAAACTACGAGGATGTAAATACAGTGAAATTGATCAATTCAAAAACGACATCAAAAAGGAATGGAACAAATTTAGTATTTCTTTATGTCAACGAATGATATATAAAAAACCAGCTCGATTAAAATTACGTATCGATCAATGTGATAATCAAATACAGGAGCATTGATAACTTACGATTTATCTTCTTGTATTTTTAAAAATTGTATTGTTTTTAAAATTATAACCAAGATAATTAGAAAAATTTTTTAAATAGTAAACGGTAGTGTTGTTATAGTTTGTCATCCATAATACAAGGTATAGACCTCAAATTTTGTAGTTATATAGTACTATCTATGTGCAATAATTCGCTAAAGTTTCAAAAAGTTAGCTTTTATTGAATGCGAGAACGATGAATTTTAAGATTGTTTCAGAACTTCTGAAACATCCTTTATATCTATATAAAGATATATGTATAGAAAAAAGAAGCTGAACGACAACAACGAAATACAACAAAAATGGCATTCACTTCCATATAAAAAAGACATCACTATAAGTCCACATAGATACATAAAAGAGAGACAAGACTTAGAAAAAAGTTGCACTTGCTGAGTTATTTCCTAATATTTTTTTTCTTTCATTCATTATGTTCATCATATATAATATGAAATAATTTTTGTAACATAATTACAAATGAATTATATCGACAATTAAAGTCACTTGGTTTCTTTTTCCACATTACACAAAACATATATGTAGGTATAGTTGTGGTTAATAAAAATAAAGATGTACTTATATTTTCTAAATCAGTTAATACACTTGTAACAATAAGTATTATTAAAATTGAAATAAATACAATTGGAATTATTAAAGGAACTTTAATTGGTCGTTCACGATTTGGATGTTTATAACGAAGAACAATTAAACCAACAACAGTCAATAAAATACCTATTCATATACAAATAAAACTATCTTATGAATTGAAGAAAAAAAAAGTTGAAATTTACATGTCCAATTAATCATACCAACACAAATAATCAATTTTCTGATATTCGACATAAAGTAAAGAAAAATAAAACTAAGAATGATTTCAAATAAAATTGCAATTATACGTATATCCGATTCGTAATGTTTCATAGAAAATATGTATGGCATTAAACCATCACGACCAGCAACTAGAACATATATTCAGCATAATTTGATTCAAAAAAAAAACAAAACAAAATAAAACAATAATTTGATTCATCTTACCCTTAAACATTTGTCCAACAATAAAAAGATTTCCTGATGCAGCTAAAAATAAATTTATCAACAATAAATATATTTACAATATGACACTAGACACTTACTTCCAACACATGACATCGTTATACCAATTGGTATAATATATAATAAAAATGGTAAAACACATTCAGCAAAACTAACAGCTGTTGCATCAGATATTAAAATATCATATGCAGATGAAACCGTAAAATAAGAACTGAATGTAAAAAAATAGATAAGAATGCAAATTAATAATGAAATAATAATTGAACGAGGTAATATACGATTTGGATCTTTAAGATCATCAATTACATTATTTACACAATGCCTTTAGAAGAAAAAAAGAAATATAAAATTATTTAAAAAAAAAATTGTTGCAAAATTATCATTTGTTATTTTTTACCATCCAGTATAAGGAAATAGACCAGCATATAATGCACCTGTAATTTTGCCATATGTTGAACCTTCGAATGGTTCAAAAAAATTTTCTATTCTACCAAAATACATACGATAAATACCAGCAACAATAATAAATACTAGAGAACCTAAAATTTTAATACTCAACAAAATAATAAAAACAAAAACAAAGAATATTCTTACCAATTTTAAAATAATTGTATACCTGATGAAGACGTTTTGTCGATGTTGCTGATATTAAATTAATAAAACCAACAATTAATAAAAGAAATGATGATAAACATTTAACTAATATTCGAGGTAGTGTACATGTCGAATAAAACCAATAAACAAGATAATTTGATGCTGTTAATATACTTAAAACAACAAGCACTGGTCGTAATAATACAACATCAATCCAAACACGAAGAAAACCTATTAAATTACTAAATGCTAGACGAAGATATATATAATCACCACCTGATGATACATATGAACAACCAAGTTCAGCATAACATAATGCTCCCTAAATAAAATATTTTACTAGAATTTAAAATTATGGACGCCAAAAAAGATGAAATTCTGCCAGTAATTCGAGGTTTTCTCTGTCAAAACTCAGTCATTGTTCGAAAAAAGTAGTCGATTCGGCATCAGCACTAAAAGCCACATTGACTGAGATACATTCTAAAATGTGTTCTCGATTTCCAGTTTTTCGTGAAAATCTAGGCCTTTTCCTAGGGTCAAAATTTGTCAAAAAATCGAAGTCTTCAGAAGTGAAAGGAAATTGCCATAGTCGATGCAGCTTTTGATGCTGCTTCCGAATCTACTACTGTTTTCGAACAATGACTGAGTTTTGACAGAGAAAACCTCGAATTACTGGCAGAATTTCATGTTTTTGGCGTCCTGAGCCAGAATTGAACGGTGTTCGTTTCCAATATACCAATATTTCGAAAAATCAAAGTTATACTTTTGAAGCCCAATGTCTAACGATTTTAAGGGTATATAGAACTCAGCTATATTCCGAGAAGAAAAAAACTAGATAACTTTGCAAAAAACAAATCCACGACACACCAATCTTTGCGTTTTTCTCGCTGTCAGACTCTACATATTTTATAAGCATATTTTTACTAAGGAACATTAAAAATAGGTCAACAATGGGTAAAATCAACGCAGTTTTTCACAACGAATCTGGGTGTGGGTGTGAGTTTATGGATTTCGATGAAGGACTTAATTTCTTTAATATTCACACCCATACCTCATACTCTCTTGGTTTTTTTTGTCATACTCCTACCCAAGCACTTTTGTTGAAGTCTTTGAGCCTACCAAATCTGATATAGAATGCTTTTAGCTATAAAAATGTTTGTCCAGATTTTTCGCTGATTATTACCACCGAGAAAAAAACTAAAATATACAACTGTCCTAAACTTCTGTCTGTCACTATCAGATAAAGTTCTTCTCATATATATATATATATATAATTCTTATTTCCATTTGTTAGTGATTCTTATCTATTTCTTTTTTTTGCAATTATTATATTTTTCGTAATTGATTTCGCATTTTTACCGGATGCAAAATTGAGCTTGATTGACATGCTTTCATTTGGTTGCCCAACAGTAATAATGTTACTAATTGAAATGGAACAGCGAACCCATGATTAAGTTCATTTCGTTAAAGCTAATAGAAGATCATTCACGCAAACACTGTAGATGGAAGCCCTAATTAAATTAGCTAACTGATAATAATTAGCTGCTGAAAATTGTTTTTTTGGAACAATTCGTCATAATGTAAAAAGAAAGAGAAAGAGAGAAAGAAATTTTGTCGAAAAGAAATAAACAAACAACAAAAATTTATTCCATTTTGTATGCTACATTTCCGGCACATGCATATGAAATTCAAATAAGCTGATATTTTTTCTGAAGACATGAATTAGATTATACTTCATGCATACAAGCGTAAATACTTATTAATAATAAATATTTACGGTGAACATTAACATCGAAAATCTGTAAAAGATATTTTTTTCATTGTGATTTAGATTAGTAACATGTTTTTTTCTATTTAAAGAAATGCAAAACAATCTGTGTTATTTTTGCCTTCTTCAACCGAATATGGATTATATGATTGTTGTTGAGGTTGGTATTGCATTTGCTGTTGAGATAGATACGGCGTTTGATATTGCTGTGGATAAGAATTAAAATTTCTGTCATAATTTTGTGATGAAACTGCATATGGATTTCCAGTTGATGGTAGTGGTGAATGATAAAAGTGTCTCTGTTATTCATCAACTGGTGATTTCATTGGAGTCATTACAACAACTTCTATAAAACAAAAACAAAGAATGTTTAGATTAGAAGAAAAAAATAAATAAAAAATTAATTCTTTGTTTTTGTTAACGATGTTTTGAAATAAGAACAATAACAATAGCAATCATTATTATAATAAGAAGTATTCAACCAAAACTCGAATTACCACGAAACGCGACACTAAATAAATCAATTTTTTTATAGTAAAGAAAAAATTTTTTATTTTTCTTTTTTATTATTTCATTAAAACAAAACTATTGTCTCCACGAGTGCAACAACAATGTTTTTCATATTTACCACTAAAATATTTTGCTTCGTATTAAAATACATTCAATGAGCAACGCAATTGTTCAAATCGTGTACCATTCATATCTTCATTATTTATACATGTTTCTCGAGCTATATAAATAGTTAGAAAACAAAGCTTCTTATTGTGTGTACAGTGACCCTCGAAATTATTTGATCAGAGCTTATTTTCAATTCTTTCTTTTTCGGTTGCTGTAAACGGTAATAAGAAGAATGCAAATAGTAATTTGAATAGAGCATTTTATTTTTAACGAGAAGTTTTGAAGATGAAAAAAAATTGCTAGTTTTTCTGAAAAATAAAAAATTACATTTTTCAGCTCCTAGAATTCTTCTTCAATTGTCAAAAATTATAGGACAAATAAGTCTTTACAAAATAGATCTAATGGATGGGGTCATAATAAATTGTACTAAATGTTTTTGCTTTTTTTCGTTCATTTCCTGTTCAAGAAATATACTCATTTTTATATTAAAAGATAGACAATTTCAAGCTCTAAAAAATCGTCTACTTTGTTTTTCAAATATGTTTTGGTTGGCAGCGCCTAATTAAAAAGATTCACACCTATATCAGCATTCAAATGCGAAGGTAAAAAAACGGAAAAAAAATTAAGCAAACTTTTAAACAACGGTCCAGCTGAAATGTAAACTATGCTACAAAATTCTCCATAAAATTCTGTATCTTTTGTTGCATGTTTCTAAATTTCAGAGAAAATATTTGAGAGAAACAGTTTTTAACAAAAAAATATGCAAACAACGAAAAAGGCCTTTTCTGATAAATCTGAACCAAAGTTCTTCTTTTAATTCAAAATAACCTAAGTTTTTTCACTGTTCAATTTAACAGTTACACTATTTTATTCAGAATTGAATTCTATATCTGATGACATAATAATAAATTTTTCATAGAGCAAGTCTGACTTTTAACAACATGGTTTTCCAAAAAATGTACCCTAAATCAACGACAGGTGTCAGTTCTATGTCTTTTTCTCCTAAGTAACAGCATTAGGAACCTTGAGAAGTTCATGGAAGGAAAAACCACAAAATTCTCTACCAACTAGTGTTAAATATTGTATTATTAGCACCGATCTTGATGAGCGAAAGTTTGTACTAATTGATAATTGGCAGCAGAAAACAGAAAATCACAGTTGAATGATTATGTAGGTGTGAATCTTTTTAATTAGGCGCCGCCAACCAAAACATATTTGAAAAACAAAGTAGACGGTTTTGTAAAGTTTGAAATTGTCTATCTTTTAATATAAAAATGAGTATATTTCTTGAATAGGTAATGAACGAAAAAACGCAAAAGCATTTAGTGCAGTTTATTATGGTCCACCCGTTATCTAATGTTTTTTCATTGAGCTATAAATCTAGTGAAAGACAAAAACGCTATTTCTATAAGAAATATCGAAAAGAAAGCCGACTATTTTGTCTGCAGTAAGATTGAGGGATCTCGATGATAAACCATTGTATAGACCTATTTTGTTGAGAATTGTTTGTTCTAAACTACGATGCATATGTATCTGCGTAAATGTCGGAGTGTGTTGTGTTTAAACGGTAAGTGCTATGAGCCTAGTTTTATTCACTGACAGATACAATAAACTCTACTTTAGAATGAATATTTAAAAAAAAAATAGCGTGTAGTTTAAGACTCAAAATATTGAAGTTTTTAAAATCACTAATGGCCCGTAATCAGAGTATGATTGGAGATTTCTTTATATATTTGGCTTACCCGAATTTTGCCAATAAGACTTTCGCCAATTGAACATTCGCCAATGGCGAAAGTCCTATCGGCGAAAGTCTTATTGGGGAAATTAGGAAATCCCAGCTTTCTGTATTGAAAACAGAATATTAGTCCCTTTTGAAAAATGATGAACAATAAAAACAGATATGTTCCAAAACAAACAGTTCGTTCAGCTATCAACAATCATAGTCGCTGTCATCCACTGGTACCGCGACGACTCGATTGCGCGTCGCAACGTCGAACTTCATCTGTGTTTCCGTTTCATCATCGAGGGTATGAAGCATTTTTTTGGTTGCTGAGCCATTCGACAACTCCATCTTATCGGCTTTCTACAATATTTCGATTATGCATATTAAAAAAAAACTTTGAACGGACCATATCGGTATCATCGACTCTATTTTTGAAGCAGCATCGCAACCACTTTTCTAATTTCTTTGGCAAACAACAACAACAGCTTATATTGTTTATCCTGATAATCAGTCTGGGATCAATGTCTTGTGACTTCAGAGGATGAGTGAGGTAGGTCACAATCAGACCGACAACCAGTACAGTGCAGACAGCGATTGGAGTGTACCACATATAGCTTATAGAGTAAAGATCAAGTAGAGGATCGCGCCTACAAGAGATTTGAAATGACGATAATTTGAATATTAGCTTAGGTAAAGCAATGAAAGAGCACGATTATGAATATGAACCAACAAACAAAAAAAGCTAAAATATTGCTTTAGTCAAAATCTATCCCTCAAACGTTTTTTCGGGTCAAAAAACAGATGAAAATAAGTCGCACGTATCACAATCGGATTAGGGCTAAGGATAAGTGAAAATATTTAGATACTTAAAGAGTTTTAGATCAATACCTCAAACCAAGTTATATTTGACTTTAACTAAGCTTATATAAGAGCATCAAGAATACGCATATATCTGTTGAAGTTAAAATTGAAATCTTAACTATATCTATTCCATAGGCTCTAGTTAGACACTATTCTAATCAAAATTTTAGGCTAAATACATAACTATCTTCTCATTGAAATGTCAAATTTCTATTAACAATACTTTTTCAAACATCTAACAAATCTCAAAAGTCGTGTTTCACCTCTTTCTTGACAAAGAACGGAGGACTTTTTAGGGATATTTCGGTCCTATTAGAAATTGAAGATAGATTTACGTGAAACTTCCAGCAAATACTCAGCAGAATAAGACATAGGGTGATCAAAAAGTTCCCGGAACACTGGTATATCTATTGAAGGAAGCGACATTCCATCCATCTTTCTACCCCATATGTTCGAGGTAGTTGTTATGATATTCCATGAGAAATTTCATCCTCTTAACTCACTCTTTAGATATCCTTTCGAAGTAAACAACAGATATTGAATTGACCTTCTTGGTTATTACTCTTGCTAGGGTGTAGATGTGAGTATGGGTGTAAGTACAGAAAAGTATAATGAAGTACAGAAGTCTACTTTTCCTTCTTGCAACGAGAGTCTATTTAATCAAATATGCGAATTCAAAAAAATCATGGCTTTTAACTTGGCTATTTTTTCAAGCTGCGAAACTCTTCTTCAGATTGAAGTCTTGATAAGTACCAAGCGAAGTTCGAATTGAACTTCTTTGTTTGACCGAAAATTCAACATTTGTACTCAGTTTAGGTAGATTTTGAAATTCCTCGTTCAGTAGCCTCGCCTCACTTTTATATGATGCTTACTTGTTTGCGTAACCAGTTGTTGTTGTGTTCGCTATTACAAGACTGGTCAGATTGAATTTTGTGCAGTTTGATACTGATAGTGGCAACTGATAACTGGTTCTTTGGCTCTTCGTCAGTTGCGCTCCCAAAAAGATCCATAACTGTAGAGCCAAACTGGAGAATAGCCCAATCACCGCACCGCGTCGATTGGCTTGTGGAAATAAAAACCCAAGAATAAAAACACCCAAGATGGGTCCAAAGAGAACGCCTGTCAGAGACACGGCAGCATTGATGACTGAACCCAAAGAGCTCGCCACAAAAGTAAGAACCATTACGACGACACCGAGTACTATCGAACAGATTTTTGATGCGAGTCCTTCACGCTCATCGGTTAGCTGTCGTCGCATCAGTCCCTTATATATGTCTTCGAGGAACACTGCTGCAAGACTATTGAGTCCGGATGAAATAGTCGACAACGAGCCTGAGAAAATGCAGGCAAGAAAAATACCGGGTAGACCTTTCTTGTTACTCAACGTTTCCATGACAAAATATGGAAATAGTTGATCTGGCTTACTCACAAGTCCAGCCGTGTATGGATCACAATCAATGTAGTATGCATATATAATAATACCTGCGAGACCCGAAAGAAGAATAAAAACACACAGGCCAGCAAGATTAATGAAAATAACTTGTCGGGCGGCTCGCTCTGTGCGAACGCATAGATATCGTTGCACCAAAGACTGATTGAAGCCAAAGTCGGCCAAAGCATTAAATGAGCTGCCGATCACTAGTCCCCAAATCGTGTGACGAATGCGAGGATCAAAGCTCATACTATGTAGGCGGAAACAAAATTGACATTCAATAAAGACAGACTGATAAACCGTGAACTTACTTGTCAAATTCAATACGACCCCCACTGTAAGCAATGAAGAATGTCCGCTTGAAGCCACCAACCAGAATTAGACCTGACACAAACATTAGATGGCAGAAAGATCAAAGTCCTTTATAGGGGTTGTATTCTTTAGAGAGATTTCTCAAATAATTTATTTTCGTTATTTAACATCATAGTTCTCAATGATATGAAAGCTACGGTTCTAGCCCTTATTAAATTTGAATAATGTCTTAAAAATATTCTCATCTGAATATCTGCCAAAATCACAGACCGATCTGGCTCTTTACATGTCTCTCTTATTTGGCACGCTGTTCGTAAGTGAATAGTTGAATAAAATTGGAATTCTTATTGAATTCCCTCGTCCAAATTTCATATACGAATACTGGATACATCAATTACTTTTCCTTGGTATCTTATGGATATATTCTTCTTTGTATTGTATTTAGGGCAATCCACAAGTAGTGTTGTCATCATCTTGTTTCCATATAGAAAGCTTTAAGAAACTTTCTCTCTATATAGTCTAATAGAAAAAAGAATGTCCTATTTTTCTATGCTATTTGATCATACTTCAACTTATCTCATAATAATAAGCTTTCGATAAGAT
>CAJNOL010001796.1:15266-35190 GCA_905250125.1 Rotaria sordida
GGGGGGGGGGGGGAGAAACGGAATTACCGATCGTTTTGGGGTTTCACAGAGCATGTTAACTGCAAGCAGAGCTGAAAACTCAAAAATGATAGCTGATTGAAAAAAGACACTGTTAGTCAAGAAATTGTCTAAAACTTTGTAAATCTATTTAGTGCGTCACAAAGAACTACAGAGAACAAGATAACTTAGGAAAATCAAGAAAAACGATTTCATTGAATATAAAATATAACCACATAAGAAATTAATCTTATCTGTTATAGAAAAATGCTTATCCGCAAATACAAAAATGAAAGCAAAGATCAAACGATAAACTGATTCGATAGAACCTGTTTGATGTTAGCCGTTATGTTATTATAATAAATTTGAGTCTTTGTGTCTTCCATTTTTGAAAATCATATAGTACTGTAGATGTATAATAGATAACTACAAGAAGCTTAGGAGCAAATTCACTTAAAAATTTCTGAAATGAAAAACCCTTCTTTTCAAAGGTACAGTTCGAAGTTTAGCATCTTAACTATTTACTAACATCAAGATCCTGTGAGAACTTATTTTATCTGTAAAAGGAATACTATCGAACTCGTTAAGAAACCACTTATGGGTTCATCAAGAAATTGAAGCATTCGTCAAAATTTAGTTTTTTGATTTGATGTTCTCATTAATTAGCATCACCTAAAAGCTCTAAATCCAAATTTTTAGCGCATTTGGTTGATCTGATAAAAAGTTAGCCCGCATTGACTTTCGATAATTTACGAGCCCAGTTTAAAAATATCATTAAAAATTGTTGATATAAAGTTGAGTTTGCTTAGATAACAAAACATTAACGAAACCTTTTTTGTAATATATCAAAACATAAAGCTTTAAATGTTGAACAAGAATAGAATATACTATTCTATCCATTGTATAAATTCTCCATATAAAATTCTTTCTTTCTGTCGATATTTCTCTCCTTTCACATGTCTATTGCTATGTATTTAATAAGATGCCTACGTTGTATCAAACGAAAGAAAATGAACCCCGATGATTTCTCTTCAAAAATCACATATATTACCATATGATATGATGACTATCTCGTATTATTTAACCGAACTTAGCTATATAAAAACCAATAAGCGTCGATTGTTTATTTTGAATAGAGCATATGTTAATTGAAATATGTCCTACTTATATGGAAAATACTCTGGACACTTCGTAATCTACTCATACTTCCATCTTTCAGGAAAAAAACATCCATAGTATTTTTTTCATAAAAATGTTGTCTGATTGATCAACATTATGACCTGTTTCTCACCTCAAGTGGAAGCTTTTTTTTAAACCTTTCTTTAAACACTTTGTAGAGGAACGAAAACTTCACAACATATGCCAAAATAGTCAAGGCCCTCATGAAATGACTGAATGACAACTAATACATTGTAAACAGTTAACATGATTTTCTAATCAAAAATGGTTAGTCATTGGTAGTATTTGATGAATAACTCTGGATGAGTACACTGAAACATAATATGTACATAGCCAGTTTTGTTCAACATTTAAAGCTTTATCTTTTGGTATACTACAAGAAAGGTTTCGTTAATATTGTATTATCTAAAAAAACTCAACTTTATATCAACAATTTTAATGATATTTTTAAACCAGGCTCGTAAATTCTCGAAAGTCAATGCGCACTAACTATTCATCAGATCAATCAAATGCATTAAAAATTTGGATTTACAGGATTTAGATGATGTTGATTAATATGAGAATACCAAATCAAAAAACTAAATTTTGACAAGTGCTTCGATGTCTGGCGCGATTTTCAAGGATCTCGTGGACGCCCTCTTAAGAATCTCAACATTGCAGCTAGCTTCATATCAGATTCGCGCATCTATGCAAACGACACACAAACCTTGAATGATAGCTGGTAGAAGACCAACAAGCATAATCACTGATTGCAGAACATCTGTCCAAATAACAGCTTTCAAACCACCCTACGCATTAATACAGTTATGGTGTCTCTTGATGAAACATACAATAGGCATACTTACTACAGAGGAATAGAAGGTGCATATGACGCCAACTGCGATGACCGACAACCATATGTTCAGTTCAGTTGCTAAAAATCTAAGCTACACAGAGAAGAATATGTTTATTACCTTGCATACTTTGACTGAGTGCAAGAGCAGGTGTGTAGAGCACGACAGCCATGTAGACGAGCTACACAGAGAACCATCTGTGAACAAATAATTAAGTCTCATTATACCTGATATGTCATGAAGCTGATCGAAGCAAATAAGCGAACTGTCTTGTCGAAGCGCTTCTCTAAATACTGATCAGCATTTGATATGTGTAAACAATTTCTCGTGTAAATGTCTCATACTTCATAGATGCTTGTCAAGCCGAGCTCTCGAAATTTTGGCATGAATATCAGAGCCGACAATGTGCATCCGATTGTCCATGAAACACCTAAAAATGAAGTCAACGATGTTTGATTACAAGTCATAATCTATATCTATTCACTCACATCGATACAAATACATTGTTCCGGACATGTACATTTCACTGGGAACACCCAGCAAAGTGATGGCAGACAAAAAAGAAACAATTAAGCTCAACGATGTGGGTATTACACCCATAGTACCACTCGCTAAAACTCACCAAAATAAATATATTAATTGAATGGTTCTTTTCCTTACCTAAAAGAAATTCTTTGGCTGAGCTCTTCTTTGATTTGATAAAGCCAAAAATGACACCAATACCAGCCGATGAGAGTAGTAAAAACGCCAACATAACATAATCAACGACGCTCAGTGTTGCCAAAGTCATTCTTCTTCACAGCTGCAAAAACAGAATGAATCTGAAAGATAACATTTCTACTGGAAAGTACAAGAGGACACCGATTATCTTGTAAGACCTCTATAATACAAGCACACTGGCTTTTTCTCATTTGATTGTGATGACCAACAAAAAACACTTAACTTTCGAATGGTTTTTGTTGGTCCAGCCGAATGCACAAGGGTGTCTTTCGTTGACTGCTACTGCAATATCTATTCTTTTCTGAGCGATCTTTTCTCTAATTGCTAGTCTACGAATGATACATAGAGGCCATATCAAGTTATGCGTACAGATCTCAAAGGAAAAAAATATTAAAGGATAGGCCCGTAGAGACGCCCTAAATATCCTCATGTTACACAAACGATTTTTACTGTGATCGGAATAGTTCTCTGTCGTTTTTAGAGTCTATTTTGCAGACGGTTTGTTAATTCGTCACTGCCAATAGTGATTTGAATATTGTTTTCACATGTATCTCAAAGATTTTGTTAGGTTCTGATCGAAACATTCTTGCTGTGGCTTCTAGTCAGAATGACCGTTCTCGAGTTTTCTTCCTTGGAAACATATTAAGTCTGAAAACTTCAAGAGCTCTCCAAGCACAGAAATTCTAACACTTTTCTGATTTTTTTTTTGGATAATAATGACAAGTTAACCAAATATAAAAGGAATTTGAGAGGTTCTTATAACGAATATTACTACTGAATTTGACAAAAATATTTCTGGGGATGACGAGTTGAATTCAGATCTAGATTATTCGGTTGCTGAAACGGAATCCGATGACACATCCAATGATGAATATATTTCAAAAAAAAGATAATTCATCAGATTCTAACAGTGCTGATGATAATGTATATATAAGGATGCGGATGTTGTTAAAAAAAAGAGATGTTCCTCCCAATACTACATCCACCCCTACACCATGAGTGACTATATATATATGCATATTAATATATGTGAGAGCATTTACTAACTTGTAGTGTAATCAGATCTGTAGTTACTCTAAATATTATTTTAAATTCATAATGCTATTATAATCTCTTCTTAAAAGTGTCTTTTGAAGTGAAAATATTTTCACGTCAAGATCTGTGCCAGTGTATCCGCATCTGAAAAGGTCATTATGAATATCTTCGATTTATCAATGTCTAGCGAAAATTATACAGAAAAATCAGATTTCTCTTACTAATTTACATGTGGGTCCGACTAGATCCATAAATGTCTTTCGTGTGATAAAATGTAAACGCCATCCAAGGGTTAAATCATTGTTTTCGGCTATTTAGACTTTGACTTTGGTGTTTCTCATTCGATTTTTATAGTGTAGCCTAGTGGAATCGTGCGTGTTATTAAGGTGATACTGTAAGAAACTGAGGGATCCCGTAGGGAATTTAGTGAATTCCAGGAGAGGTAGAAAGTGTCCTGAAGGAAGCGTGCCAGAGTGTTTCCTTGTACGGCTGAATGCTGTATGAATCGAATGCTGAAATAATTGATTTCGAATAGATTACGATGATTTCCAGGATGTTTCTGATCGGATCTTCGTGTTGTTCCGTTTAGTTTCCCGACGTTTTCGTTACTTTCCAGCGAGATTCGAGTTGTTTTCTGTGAAATTCCTATTTCGGGAAATTGTTGAAAGCTAACGGTTTACAGTCCGAAATATTGCCTCAAAGATCCTAGTGTTTTCTTGCTAGATTCTGTGGGACGTTCAGTGTATCCTGCAGAAAAGATGTCGGAAAAGTCATCCGGTAAGGCGCGTTCCGCCGAGAACCCGAGGCCTAATTCAATGAGCTTGGAAGGATTGTATATAAGTGAGAACAATATTCGGAAAACGATTGATGAAAATGACACTGTACTGGTTACCCATGACATAAAAACCGGTGGTCAACCGCGGTTTTACCGATTCGGTTACTGGCTCCTGCCCCTAAGGTTTACCGCGATAAACCACCAGTTCTTATGAATATCGCGGTTTACCGGATCGCCAATAAACTTTGACATTTCATTGCTTTAAATCATTGATTTTGCTATTTTAAACGTTTTTATTTTTCTCTCTTTCCATGTCATACAAGCCCTCAGAAAAATCTTCGGTTTACCGCGGTTTTACCGATCTGGTTACTGGTTCCCATTACTGTAATTTACCGCTAAAAACTCTCCGGTATTTACGACATGGGTAAGAATACAATAGTAGGGATGGTCTTTTAGTATTGCTTTATAAAATAAAGATAAATAAGTCCTTTATCTTTGAAACATAAAGATAAAATAAAGGATATTATAACAAGAGACAAGATAACTGGAAGAACACTAAGGCTTAGAGATGATCGTTTTAACTTAACTTTAACTTAAGTTTAAAGTTCTTATTCAACACTTCAAAATTTATAAAAAAGGGTTTAGTGATCACCACTTAATTTCTTAATATTAACTGTAAAGTTGACACTTAATTCGTAAAATTAAGTGTTACGCAAGTGTACGGCTCAGGCTTATGAGTGTAAGCGGTTTTCTTGACTCAAATTGGAGAGATATTCTGAGTTTGAGTTTTTACACCAGGAAAAGGGTTTTCTAAAAACTAATTGTTTTTTATAAATTTTCACCAAAGATAATCGAAGTCGAGGAATCCGAAACTGTAATCGCTTTTTTAAAATTTTCAATTTGATCTGTTTGAAAAAAAAGCTTTTTTACGGAAAACATCATTTTTTTCTTGAAAAATCATACTGTAAGACAACCATTTTATTACTAAAACATCATTGTTTCTTGAAAAAAGTTTTTGGAAAAAAGTGTTTTTTTAAACAAAAACGAGATCGTTTTCTTAAAATACGATTTTTGGTAAAAAAAAAAGCCTTTTTCTGTAAAAAAAACTTTTTTTTGAAAAAGATGAAACTCAAATTTTCGAAAAGCCGATTACACATTCGGGTTCCTCGACTTCGATTATCTTTGGTGAAAATTTATAAAAAACAATTAGTTTTTAGAACACACTTTTCATGGTGTAAAAACTCAAACTCAGAATATCTCTCCAATTTGAGTCAAGAAAACCGCTTACACTCATAAGTCTGATCTGTAGACTCTTGCGTAACACTTAATTTTACGAATTAAGTGTCAACTTTACAGTTAATATTAAGAAATTAAGTGGTGATCACTAAACCCATTTTTATAAATTTTGAAGTGTTTAATAAGAACTTTAAACTTAATTTAAAGTTAAGTTAAAATGATCATCTCTAAGCCTTAGGGTTCTTCCAGTTATCTTGTCTCTTGTTATAATATCCTTTATTTTATGTTTATGTTTCAAAGATAAATGAATCCTTTATCTTTATTTATTGAGGATAATGGATCACATCTATACAGTAGAAGAAATGTACAATGAAGGTGAGAAAAGATGCTTTAGTTTCATAAATATCATCGAAGAATTATTCTAAGCCTCTTCGAACTAAAATGTCCAGTGAATGACTCATTGGGATATGGACTGAGTCTCCCTACTAGAGAATCGATTCCTATCACAATGGAAGATTAAATCCACATATAGGCGTCTCCCCACGGAAAAATTTTCGAACGAAAACCGCGGTTTCGTAAACTGCGGTAACCAACGATTTTCCGAAACCGCGAAAGTCAGACCTTTTATGCGGTTTTTAAAAACCGCCAAGAACCGCGGTAATTTCACACCACGGTTTTCATCGGTATCCAAAATCGTATAAAAGGTCTGACTTTCGCGGTTTCGAAAAACTGTTGATTACCGCGGTCTGGAAAAACCGCATAAAAGGTCTGACTTTCGCGGTTTTCTAAAACCGCTGGAAACCGCGGTTTTTTAGACCGCTATATACCGCGATTTCCGTGGCCACATCTGACTCAGGTATGGCCAGACTTATCTGAACTGATGATAAAGTTCAGATGAGCGACCCTTCAAGGGGCCTGTAGTGAACTTTTAGAAGTTCCATTACCACAAAGTTACTTTGTAGTGAGAGATAGAATAAGAAAACTTATTCAAAATTTTCATGAAAAAGCGGGGCACGACATCCTCTTCGTCTTTACACATTCCATCGCGATGATATAAGAACCAAAAATACCGCGGTTTCTCTGCTGAAAAACGCGGTAATAAATGACGCGGTTATTCGATGGCATACGGCGGTTTCTGGAACCGCTGAATACTGTGGTATTTGCCACCGCAGTTACTAATGACTATACCGCGGTTTTATGAACCATTGAATACCGTGATATTTATCACCGCGATTACTGATGGCTATACCGCGGTTTTAGAAACTCCTTAGTACCGCCTTACTTACTACCACGATTATTGATGAATGTACCGCGGTTTCCAATTACCATACCGCGACTTTTTAGACCGTTGAATAGCGCGGTATTTATTATCGCAATAAATAATGCTATATCGCAGTTTTTGAAACCGCTCAGTACCGCCCTCATTAACCATCGCGACTACTGATGACTATACAGCGGTTTTAGAAACCCCTAGATACCGCGGTATTTATCACCGCAATTATTGATGACTGTACCGCGGTTTTAGAAACCGCTCAATACCGCAGTATACACCACCGCGGCTATTGTTGACTATACCGCGATTTTAAAAACCACTCAATACCGTGATGTTTACCACCGCCGTTACTAATGACTATACCGCGGTTTTTGAAACCGCTGAATACTGCGGTATTTATTGCCGCAATAACTATATGATTATACCGCAATTTTTGAAACCGTTCAGTACCGCCTTACTTACCACCGCGATTACTGATGAATATACCGCGGCTTAAAAAACCACTCAATACCACGATATTTATCACTGCGGTTACTGATGACTATGCCGCAGTTTTCAAAACCGTTGAATACCGTGTTATGAAATACCGCAGTTTCCAATTACGATACCGCAAATTTTTAGACAGTTGAATACCGCGGTATTTAGAACCGCAATTATGAATAAGAGCAACGCGGTTTCAGAAAACTGCGGTTCAAAAACACCGCTACCAACCGCGGTTTCCTCTAGTAAAACCGCGGTTTCGAGCGGTTTTTCGGAAAAAATTTGTCCGTGGGTCCATCTAACAAGCGAAATTCTGGTTCTACTACGAAAAGTTTTCTTTAAATCTATCGCTTCCTCTATTAAAATATAATCTATTTCGAAAACGAGCAAACGAAAATTCGATTGAAGCAAATTATAAGTGAAAAGTTTTGTTGTTCGAAGCCAATGAGACTAAAATTTATTTTGAAGTTCTTCTAGGATGTATCTGTAAATACCTTGGATCATAGATAGAATCTTTCTAAAATGTCTGCAACATTAAATAAGAAACGTGCATTCACCGAATGACGAAAGAATGCTCAAAGATGAGTACATATTCACTTACAGATGAAGACAAGCATAAAAACAAAAAATAAGATTGGCACACTGAATAAATGTCTCATAGAGCGATAGAAACATAAGACAAACATCAGGAATTGAATAATGGTTTGTCATATCATAATTATGCTCTTATCAAGTCCAAGTCTATATCGAGCAGCTCAGGCTCAGTCAGGCTCAATATATGGATGCATCAGTTCCAATAACTGGGTGACCTAGTTAAGTGGCCACTCAGTTAACTGGTACTTATTTAGATGGTTCAGCAGTATTCGACTTTTTTTACCAACTTAGTCTAATTACATCAACTTAATGCTATGAAAATACTGGTGAATATCAATGTTTTTTTTTGTCTACTTAGTGATTTCATAGCGATGTATGCCTAAATGACTACTAGTTATCATATAGAACATGTTCTACTCACGATATGGATGGAAAGTTACCGTAACCAGGTAACGGGCAACGTAATAACGAAAAAGTGGTGTGCTTGATCTTTTCAGTAAAGAAAGGATTTTTTGAGAAACTTTTTCTGTATTTTACAAAGCTAAAAAACTCTTTTTTTGCAAAAAAAAGCCACTTTTTTCATGAAGAAAAATTTTCTATAAAAATTAAAGTCAAAATTTCGAGAAATCGATTTCAAATTTGAATTCCTCTAGCCCGAAAAATTTTGATCAAACTTTATGGAAAGTCGCTTTTTTCTTAGAAAAGCTCTTCGTTCGTGAAAAATCTCTACTTTAACATTGATTCTTTTACAGTAAAGTTTAAAGTGTGCTTATTTTATCTTTAACTTAAACTTCATCTTTCAAGTCAAGTTAAAGTGTCACTCCTAGCTATGATCACAGTGATCGAAGATCCGCCCTATGAAATTTCTGTAACCTGGCCTTGCTCAGCTCTCACAGATTAGAGTTGGGCAAGTTAATTGTGCTCTGTAAGACACTACTATTGATTCATAATACAAAATACAAAATTATCGCCTTCGTTTTGTTTGTCTTCAACTGAAAGACGAGTTCAGAATACTCAAAGAACCTGCAATAATCAAAAGGGTTTGACTCTATTGGACACATATATGATGCACAGTATTAGAATTTTATGCCAAATATTCTCTAGCGGAAGAAGTAAAATGATCAATAAAGAGAATGTAACCAATAAGCTTTAAAGCTATGACTCGCCAAGACTTGTGACAAAAATCAAACATTTTTTAAATCTCAATGCCAACTTCAAACTTCATGGTACTCTTTGTGTTTGCTTAGGAGAAAAAGTCGACAATTTTACTAAAATTATTTAGAAAGTGTATCATAGTATCTTTGTACAAAAAGATTAATAATGAATACAAAAAGCGAGCATAAGGACATATTATAGAAGTTTGTAATATTATGCTTTTTTAAAGAAAACAGAGAAAACACAAGACTACTCACGAGCAGATTAATAGTTATATTGATTTTGTTGCCGAGGTTGTTCTAGACGATAAAATGAAGGATTTTATTTCTTGTTTACGTCAACAACGGTAATGTAAGAATAATGAAGTGCATAACAATGGAAATATGGTTTTACTATACAACGACTGTACACGTTGCAATCAAAAAAAATGAAAAGAAGACGTTACTTGTGTCAATAATGCATGGTATATCGTTTTTTTTTCTTTTGTCAATGCAAAACTATATGCATTGCTATATGTATATATATACTGAAAAGAAAAAAAAAGAAAAAAGAAAAGAATATTGCTCATAATGCGTGTCTCGATCGAATGAGATGGCGACTCTGAAATTTTTTCTTTGTTGATGCACGGTAAGTCAATTGCAAAATCGCCGATTTCTTATGATTATTCATAATTGAAGGCATCTCTTAAATAGTTTTTAAACCTTATATCAGCTTCCATGCTCAAGCTGTACTCTTATTGTTTGGTTTATTTCTTTTGAAAACTTATCCATACCTCTCATTCAATGTCTAGCCTCGTAAATGACAATCATTCAAGGAGAGAATAATAATAACAACGTAGAGACAATTGAAAACAATCATGAGCAATGAGAATGTCTTATCCTTGTGAACATCAAACGCAAAATCGAGAAATTTAAACACGATTTTGTTATAAAATATGTCTGAATGCGATTTCATATGAAACGCATTCAGATACAGTAATAAAAAAATTTCCAAGACATCTAGACGTGTTTCTTGTTTAAACCCCAAAGCGATGCAATTAAAAAAAATACTCTAAGGTACTCATACGATAGAGTTCTGCGGGAAAAAGAACTGGCGTGAGGTGTGAGTGTTGGTAGGTGGATATGAGGTGTGGGTGTCGATGTTGAGTGTGAGTGTGACTAGGATATGGTGTGGTGAATGCGGGTGTGGGTGTGAATTTCTTTCATCCACATTCACACCCTCAATGTGGAAAACTCAGTAATATCCAGTGTCAGTGGAACAAGCAATTATGTTGTTTAGGGAAACTCAAATTAAAGATTTTGAATTATATAATTATGTGATGATATGAATATTGTAAGAGATTGAAATCAACTGTTAAGAAGATATACATAGAAAAGACAGAAACAAAAAATGTTGAAACTAAAAAGATCAAAAAAAAATGGTTGAAGGATGAAAATGACGAAAAATTTGAAGGTGGGATAAACAGGCAATTTACTATTAGTTTGTGTCTCCAAGATGATGAAGTTCAGTTTAGACTCATGCTATTACAGATCAATGTTGATGCTCCAGATTGCTCAAAAGCGGCATCGTCCAATTCAATATAACAACGTATTGATACTTTAAAAGAATGCTATACAAATAAGGAAATTAATGGTTGCTTGTCATTAACTGTAGCAAAGTAAAACAAATACATCTTAATAGCTAACATGAATTCTTAATTTTACGTCATTTTTGTTATTTTTTTCTATAATCTAAAATATCACTTGTGTGTAGGGTGCATCGAGTCTGGATCTGAAAATTTTCAATCGAATGAGTCTAGATCCAGAAATTTTTGGACCTAATGGTCTCTAGCCACAAAAGATTAATCAATCAGATCTGAATTCAACAATTTTGATCGACTGGATCAGATTCCTGGTCTACAAAAATTTTACCGATCAGGTCCGAATGCAAGAAATTTTAATCAATCGAGTGCAGGAATTGTTGAATCCGATGAGCTCTACTTGTGTATGATTTAAAAAAAGAATTTTCTTTCTCTTCAAAACATCGGTGAAGATATTTACATTTAAATAAATTAAAGTGTTGTATGCTAACATTTTTGACGTTTTTTTTCGACGTAACTGTTGTTCGATACTTATTCTTTCAATGTTCTTTTCGACATTTTTCATACCATTCGTTAAGAAGAACGTGGTTAAAAAAAAAGGACAAAACAATGCGAGCCTGTGGGCGTTATTGAGAGTCAGACCGAGAAAATCTGATTCGATTCATTTTCAATCTCTGGTATGAACATAAATTCGTTGAAATACTCACATTGATATATGTTGAGCTTAACGATATAGTACGACATCATACTATGAAAGAAGTACTTCTGTTGAATACAGACCACTGTTGAACCGTGAAAGTTCTGACTGTTAAATCTATTCACAGAGAGTCGAAGAGAAGAAATTCGCGTGTATCTGTTTCGTTAATCTAGATTCGGGTGGGGCTGGTGCTGCTTTCACATATTTGATTAACCTTTCAGGTGTTTCTACATTCATCGTCTGGGTTATTATAGCACTTGTGCACATCCAATTCTGTCGTGGCTTGAAAACACAAGGAGTGAGTACTGATAATTTATCATTTAAAGCAATATGGTATCCCTACGGTGCCTACTTTGGCCTTGAAGCCAACGTGTTCCTTATCTTCTTGCAAGGGTACACAAGTTTATTGCGACCATTTGATCCAATTGCTGTCGTCGTCTCCTACATTCTCATTCCTATTTTCTTGATACTTTTTTTTGGATACAAGTTTTGGAAAAAAACTCGGTGGGTTCAACCGTCCGAGATGGATATCTGGTTTGACAGACGTGTTATTAGCGATGAAATAGCCAAAACAAGCAAGCAAACAATATGGTCACATATAAAAGCCATATTTATTTGACTCATATAGTCATGCTTTCTTTTCTGCAATGTTACTCTCTCATTAGGATAGAAACAATTGATGTTTTATTCTATAGTTTTTGTGAATCAGCTGAAATCAATAAAAAAAAAACAAGAATATCATTTTTCCCTCCTTGTAAAAAGTTATATTAATAAAGAATCGCGTCGAGTTGAACATTTGTTAACAATTTCAAATAGATGCACTTTATTTACACGAAATGAACGTTGACGGGCATGTCATAACTACTGCAGCATGCAGTTGTATGTGCATAGTTATATCATAATTCAAATACTTTCGATGGAATATATTTGAATCAAAACTTCAGCGTTCAATTTTCATGCATCTTTTTGTTTTAATGTCTCATATCGAAGCGAATCTGAATAGTTTAGTAGATCGATCAGCTTCTCATATTCTTGAGTTGTTCCATAAATAATATGCTGAATTATTTTCGTTGGTTTTTTTTCCCCAATATTCATTTTTTCTCATTTTTCATACAACTGAGATGCAGAAAACTGTTCAGAATGAAATAAATTAGAAAAAAAATTCTGTATACGTTTTATTTTTAGTTCTACATTTCACTATTGATTTTTGTTGCTAGCTATTTACCTTAAAATAATACAAACTGAATTAGAAGAGAAATTCAATGACGAATGTAATATCAATATAAATCTTTCCTTAAAAATAGAACGATATTCACATTTTGCGATGTATAAACTTCGGAAAAGAAAAATAAGTAAGTAAGTATTACGGGAGTCATGATATGTCTATATTCAACATGTGCGCATAAGTGAACCGATATATAGAGACAATACACCTTATATGTACATGTTCAGTGAGTGTTCCATATCATTGATATAAACACACGAGAAGACCGGTTTTAAATGGGTATATTTTCAAAAAGATTCTAATACTGCCAATTAACCATTGTTGAACTTCAGCTTGTCGATTATTGAACATGACGATCACTACTGGGATGCGGATGTAGATGTAGATCTTTTTAACCACAGCCAGACTCCATATTCACACTCTCACCAAGAAACAAATAAATATTTTTGAAGTCTTACTGTATTCTTTCTCTATTCCTTTATTTTTCTAAAATGAATAATATTACCTATTACAACGTCATACAATTCGATCGATAGATATAAACATGTTTTACCACCGATACCAAATATATTGACTAATTTACGAAAAAAAAAGTTGACTCCTTTGTAAGAACTCTTTAGCAAAGGAAAATGGTACCTATTTCCATTAAAGACATAAGAATATGAGTGTGACTCTCGTTGTGTATTTTCTTTATATTCACACCTGAATCGGTCGTCGTAAATCATCACCATATGTTCATAAATATTGAATGAACCATGGGCTTCTGGAACAAAAAGTTTTGTTACTGAACGATGCTTAAATTTTTTAAATTTTCTGTCAGTGTATGAAGAGTAGTCTAAAATGTCTTTCTATATATTTTCATATATATGTTTAATACAACAGAGCATATCATGTCGATAGATAGAGAATTGTATGAACTACGTACAGACAATAATACAAATACAACCAGCGGTTCTTATTGTTTTTTAAATAAAATCAGTCTGAGAACTTTTTGAATGCGCCATACAAATGTATACTATCAGCTCAAGTTGAAATAATATTTTCTCCAAACAAAAATGTGTATGATTCAATCAAAATTATCATCTGATACCATGCTATTCATATGAAAACTCCAATAGATGTATATCTCAAACTTGAAAAGTTGAATTTCAAATTTCAGCTATTCAACTGGTAACACTTCTCTCCTTTAATGAGGATTTCATGAGAACACGCATGCACATGGTTTCTCGTTGATACTTGAAACCTGAAGAATAGTCATTCAATTGAATCCAACTTTCAAATTTGATACTACTGCAGGATATGCTTGTACAATTCCAAAGCAATCAGCTGTTATCCTTTTGTTTTTCAAAATCATCTCTCTTATATTTTTGCAGTTGTTCTACGACATCACTAAATATTATCCGATAAAAATATAATGGTGTTCACATAAGCATCGCAAAGAATTATACTGCGTATGCTCACCAACAGCCAATACCAATAATTTTCCATCACCATCCTGAATATAAGAACCTATAGTGAATACTAACAGTATAACGAACAATTCTGCACTGTAAACAAACTTCTCACCAGCTAATAAATATGGAAATTTGTCAGTTCCACGCCGCTGCAACTCTGGTTCACTAGATAATAATGATTCGTCTATCTTTACACTGCCATCAACTAGAATCCCATCCACAATGATTGTATCGCCTGCCCTCACTTGAAGAATATCGCCAACTACAAGCTTTTTATATTCGATCTCGTTTAGTTCACCATTACGAACGACCATCAACAGACTTTCTTTTGGTAAAATGTTCTTACTGTACGATTTGTAAGAAATATCATTGTACCCAAATGCTTTACGACGTGCTCTCATATCATTCCGATTATATGTTAAACCTAAAATAGAATGTATTTTACACTGTGAATGCTTGTGTGTACATAGAGAAAGGCCCTTTGTGACAGATAGATAGATCGAAGAACATTTTGAACTCATGATCATATCCCATTTTAAGTGTTTCACGGTACAAAAAAGCTTTTAGTATAATCCTTGCTGAATTAAAATATGAAATAAATTGCATTTGCTTCACTTGAAAACGAGAACATTACCCGTATCAATCATATTGTTCATGAGAAGAATCAAATACACTAGTATATCGAAGTGTTGTCTCTCATATTGCATAAGATAGGCAGAGGCGATGATTTTCTTTTCCCGTCATATACTTCAACTTTCATTTACAATAGTGTTTTGTAAAATTATTTCGATATTTTTGTATTATTCAAGTCAACTACCGAATGAGAATGAATAAAAGATTATCAGATTAAGAGATATTCTCTCTCAGTATTCTCATTCTATTTACAGGTTTTTCTTAAATAGAAAAACTGCACAGACAATTACCAAAAGTATTACTATTGACGAAAAGTTTAGCTATGTTATTAATCGATAAAAGAAAAAAATATTTCGATTAATATTTGCTTTATTTTAAACGATTTACTCTTTGGTCAATTGTCTATAATTTTTCCAGTGTCGTACATATATTTTCCGAGATTCTCTTATTGAGCGTATAACACGGCTCACTCTCAAAATAAATACTTTTTAATAATACTCTCTTGTGCTGTATTGGGTACAGCTAGTTGAAGTTTTTCATGGCTACTTAATGCTTTCCTATAGCTACTCAATCGACCTACAGCTACTTAATCATTTCACAGCTACTTAATGCTCTTCTATAGCTACTTAATCAACCTACAGCTACTTAATGTTCTTCTACAGCTGCTTAATGTTGTCCTACAGCTACTCAATGAACCCATAGCTACTTAATGTTCTCCTACAGCTACTAAATGTTTTTCTATAGCTACTTAATCATTTTACAACTACTTAATGTTCTCCTATAGCTATTCAATGAACCTACAGCTACTTTATGCTCTCCTACAGTTACTGAATGAAGCTACAGCTACTTAATATTCTCCTACAGTTACTCAATTGAGCTAGAGCTACCTGGAATTATCTGTGACTGTGTAGACATTCAACAGATATTCAAATTTTAGTGTAAGCTTTGCATCATTCACTAGCTTCTGGAAGATTCGATGAGTATCTAAAGAGTGGCATCGTTATATCAGTTAACGAAGAGGTATAGAGACAAGATAGTAATCTATATGTATGGATTTTGTGCATGGTTTTGATAATACTTCATGTGAAAATTTATTCAAAAGTTCAAGTCAACGATATATTGTTACATTTATGATGTTCACAACAAATCGTAATTATTCGTTTTTTTCTTGTGTCTACCAAAATTGCTATGGTATTATGTTTATAATGTGAGTATTTTCTTGGGCAGAATCGTTAGCTTCCTTCAACATTAAAGAATAGCTGGTTTTTATTCTAAGTATCACAAACACATGACTAAATATAGTCTTAATAATATTTGTCAAATTTTACTAGTTTTTCTAGTAGAGGTACAGATTTTTGTATTTCGTCTTCTGGAAGGTCAATATAATTGTACACTTTATGAATTTTGAAAAAATTAAAATCATTGGTTTGAAAAGTTGTTTTTGTATTAGTTCCAAACATAAAATTGGAATCAAGATGTTGATTTATGATGTTAAACACGTTTTCATTATATTCAGATGATAAAAGTGTACTTTGTAAATCGGAAACTTTAAGTTCGAATTGATTATTTTCTAGATAAACTTCTTGTAAATTTGAATGAGTGGTTTATTAGAGTTAGTACTCAATGAGCCATTTCTGTGACCAAAATTTTAACTCTCGCGAATTATCTATTCAATGGATGTTTGTATGAACAAAAGACAAAAAAGTGAAAATTTTTTAATGTATTTGACACTGCAGGTCAATTAATCAATGATTTGCCCGATCGAGGTCATTTTTTGACGAAAAATACCTCAACTAAGGATTGACCTATAGTAAAAAGTTCAAGCGAAACAAATGTATTCTTAAAGAGATACAAGTCGCAGAAAAAAATCACAAAAAAATATCATTTTTTGACGGGGTGTGATCTCAGAAAAAGTTTAATAAGTTGAGAATGGAGCGACATTTCTTAAAACAGCTTGTGTAGAAGCTCATCAAACACTAGTCTCTATAACGTGTGTATAAATGACTTAAATCAGTAACAATCGATTGAGCAAGGATTCGTTGTGGGTTATCTGAAGTAGTTCACAGAAAAATTTGTTTTGATATACATGTATTGTTATCAGTTTTCTAGAAACAATTATGTTTATAGATGAATTGAATATTAAGACAATGTATAAAATCTTTCTGCTTTTTTCTATTCGCAAAAAATATTTTTGTTAAAATTTAATATCAATTTAAACTAGGTTTTTTGTTACATATGTATTCGCAAGATTGGAAGGTACTGATAAGAAAATATAGTCAAGATAGATGTGAGAATGAACTAAGTTTGAATTCTAAATTGTTTTCAAATGTAATGAAATTCAATTTCGTATACAATATCTATATAAACATACGTATGTATAGATATATTCAGGTGTTCTTCTTCATAATATTATTAATCTTTCATATATAGATTCTTCATAAAATTATGAGAGGTATTTTATTTTCACATAACAGCGAGAAAAGAAAAAGAGAATAATGTCAAGTTGTAAGTCACATACAAAAAAGTACGCAACCATCATAGAGACCGATTAGCTATTCAAATAATCTTGCGTGTCAATTTTTTTCAATATCTACAAAACCATTCTCATAACTATGAAAAGGTTACAATAGTTATAAAATAGTGGAAGAAATATTTAATATTCTTTAAACAGCTATTAGTTTATAAATAGCTATTGGTTTTTATCATTAGCTATGAATTTTTAATTGCTGTGGTATGTTGAAATGGCTGCAGAGTTTTTAATCGGTACGCAAACTATAAATAGCTATAGAAAATTTACAAACATGTAGGATATTTGAATAGTCATAGGAAACTTCACGCAGCTAATATTAAGTAGATGTATGATCATTAAGTAGCTGTAGGATGATTAAGTAGCTATAGGAAAGCATTAAGTAGCTGTAGGTTCATTAAGTAGTTGTAGGAGAACATTAAGTAGCTGTAAAATGATTAAGTAGTTATAGGAAAACATTAAGTAGCTATAGGAGAATATTAAGTAGCCGTAGGTTGATTAAGTAGCTATAAGAAATCATTAAGTATATATAGGTTGATTAAATAGCTATTAGCTTTTTTTCAAAAGTATCTCTTTTGAGAAGCTACGTATAACACTGTACATTTACAAGTTCATAATTAAAAAATTCGTATGAATAAAAAATAGATAAAACAAATGTCACGTAATAATTTTACGAAAGTTATTCGAACAAAGAAAACCTTTTCTGCAAAGAAGCTGCAATCATTGTCTTATTGATGTTCTGAAATCGGACAACTATCTTGGAATTGTTTGGAGCGCGGTCAAAGTAATATTAATCGATCATATAGAATACATTGTCCGTGCTTAGTTTCATTTATTAATCAATATGAAAATGTCATTAAAGTTTTTTTTTACAGTTTATCTTCTTCCGTTTTGCAGTCTATAAAAGTGATATTTTGAAAATATAACTTTTATGACTTCAGATCATTTGAACACGAAAACAAATCAAATACGAATTCGAACTACAAAACGTTTCTTTTGAATTTTACGTCAGTTGGATAATTTAAAGAATCTTCCACCTACTGAGAGAATTTCTATGCTTAAAACTTATATTTCAACGGAAGAAAATTTCATTGAGAAAATGGTAGTAGAGGTTAAGAAAATAGAAAATTGAACTTTGTCTGCCGATTTTTTCAAACTAATTATATGTTTTTTAAGAAACGAATATGTGTATTTCCTTATTTATTCTTACAGTTTTTCATCAATCGAACTGGCAACTTTCTGATGGCTTGTTTTTACGTGAAAACGTAATAAAAATATGAATACAAAAATTCTCGGTCCAATGGAATAAGTTTTAGAAGTATACTAAGGTAGAATACTCAAGATGATTTATAACAATTATAATCGACTCATCTTCTAAAAAGTATTTTGCACTTATGGGTTTATGATAACTGTTCACCTGCAGTTGTACATAAAGTTTGTTAGCCTCAATAATGTGAATTTATTTTTTAAAATATAATATCTATGAAAAGTTCGAAAAGAGGTTGTCTAAATCATTGTAACAAATTTTGATCATTATAGAGACAAAGTAGTTTGGTGTCATGAAGTTCAAACCAAAAAATCAAGCACATTAACTCTGCAAGCCTAGAGAATAAAAACAGTTATATGTACTTACCTGTAAGAAGGTTTGTTTTCAATTTAGTTTCTAATCCTTTGATACCTCCAAATTTTTTTTGCAAGATATTTACATCTCTAGATTGCATCAGTTGATACAAATCATCCATCTTAATATCAAATAGAATAGGTACGTTTCCCATCGATTGCTTCGTCGAACTTATTATTATTTTTATTTACAAGGAAAGCTTTATATATATATGAATACGAATGGTAATCTATGCTAATATCGTGCATTGAATTACGAGAGAAGATGAAACCGAACAAATATGAATAATTAAACCAGTGGCTATGATACTGTTTCTCTTTGCATAAGTGTTTTGTTTCATTTTAAACAATACATAATTAAGGATAGAAAAAGAGTTATGTTACTCGTATTCGAAAGAAAGTTTTGAAAACAATCAATATTTGCAAGTGAAAAAAATTATCGAGTCTTTAAAAATGTAAAACATAACTCTTGAATAATGTTACATGAAACTGGTTTAAGTGTCCTTCTTCATTTTACAGTTCTAATAACCTGCATTTGTACTGATACGACTATAAACTTCTCTTCCAATGCAATCAGTGATCAAAATATTGTCTGATATTTGTTTTTATCCGATAGTAGTTCTCTAGTTTGAAATTGTATTTCAACATTTCCATCGTAGATGGACGGATAAAATCAATATTGGAAAGTTTTTCAATTTTATTCCCTCGACTGAAAGGAGGGTCATATGAAAAAAAATAGTTTGTATGTATGTATGTGTCAGGGTCAAAAGAACATACCAAAGAGGTTAGCTTATTTTAAGACTTTTGATCGTTTTGAGTGAACTTTGCCATAGGTTATCGAGGGCCCTGAATCCGAATCCATTGTCCATTTCGGTGGCCGAGGTCTCATTAGTTGAAAACCGACCAATCAGA
>CAJNOL010001796.1:42046-53996 GCA_905250125.1 Rotaria sordida
CCCCCCCCCCCCCCCCCCCCCCATAGGATAACTCTTGAGGACCAATATGTGCCCTTACATAATAGGATTTGAGGACATATGGACACCCACATAGAGTAGCCCTTGAGAACATATTGGTGCCTTCATAGGGGTGAATCCGTGGGGTTTTTATCACTTTCGGGAAGGAGAGTATTCTGCGTCAATATTTTGAGAGAACGTTTTTTTTTCGATTTTAATAGTCTAGTTAGGCGCAACGTCGTTGAAAACAGTCTGAGGTAACAATTAAAATCTTTTTGTACATACATATAAGGTGTGGAGACTCATATCATTGTTTAGGAACACTCTACACATATAAAGAGTATCCCATGATAACTGGTGATAAATCGTCAATCATATTTTTCATACTATTTATTGGCATAGAGAGTTGAAATTTTTATCACATATATATCTAATCAAGATCTTTTATTTCTGAAAGTTTCAGCTCTCTATAGAAAGCTAGCAGTAATATACATCAATTTTCGTACAGATTTTTGCAATAATTTCAGAGTAAAAAATATAAAAATCTGATACGAAAAGCTATGCACTTCAGTCTTGCCGATGTGTTTCACCACTAGTTTTGGCTAGAGAGCTGAAACTTTCAGAAATAAAAGATCTTGATTGGATATATATGTGATAAAAATTTCAGCTCTCTATGTCAATAAAAAGTGTGAAAAATATTATTAACAATTTATTATAGGATACTAATTGTGTGTGCGAAGTGTTCCTAAAAAAAGACTTGGATCTCCATACTTTTCATGAGTAATAAGGCTTTAATTGTTACCTCAGACCGTTTTCGACGACGTTACGTTTAACTATCCTATTAAAATTAGAAAAAATCTTTTTCTTGAAAGTGGTAGAAATTCCACTGATTCACCCATAGGATAGCCCTTCACGACCTAAGGGTACTCCACAGGATAGCTTTGAGGACCTATGAGTACTCTATATAATAGGACTTGAGGATCTATACGTACCCCATATGATGGTCCTTGAGGACCTATGAGCACCTTCATAGAGTAGCCCTTGAAGATCTATGGGGAATAACCCTTGAGGACCAATGAGTACCCCTATGCAATAGGACTTGAGGACCAATGAGTACCCCTATGCAATAGGACTTGAGGACCAATGAGTACCCCTATGCAATAGGACTTGAGGGCCTAAAGGTACCTCCAAAATATAGGACTAGACAACCTAGGGATACCTCCAAAATACAGGGATTCAGGACCTAGGATACCCTAAGAATTTGTTTTGCTCTGAGGTAGGTTCCAAGTAGTACTCTGCAGAGAAACAAATAAGCATACAAACACATTCAAATTCGGGATCAGGACCCTAACTACAGTCAAGGGAATATTCATATCGAGGATCCAGAGGATCCTATGGCGATCCGGGGGATCCCGGAATCCGACAATCTGCTTTTTCTCCCGTGTCAACACTCCTTTTAGATCGTGTTTCACAAAAATTTCAAGTCTCCTTTTCAATAATTACTAAGCCTATTTCATATTGCATTCAATGTACTCCTGTGGTACTCCGAAGTGCGGGAGTACACCGTTTCCCCCTTGTTACAAGTTGTATCGGCTTCTTCCGATAATGTTTGACATGTTCTTGCTGATCAGTATCTATTGGCATGTAACAGCATGTAACGATATGTATCGTTCTTATGTATCGCTATAATTTTTTGTGTATCTCGAGTTCTACTGCACCATAATCAGTATAATTTTCAGCAAAAGTAGACCGCTAGGTGTAGAAGAGACACACCAAATTTCGGCTCTCCGTTGTTTGGTGTTTCGGAGAAAATTACAAAATACTGATCAAATGTCCGGTCACGCTTTTTTGTGAAACACGATCTAAAAGGAGTGTTGAAGTGTATAGGGTAGAAATTTGGCTCCCACTCCGGCCACCCTCCCCTACAGACCGTGACAGAGAAAATCCATACCCATCACAGACCGTGACAGAGGAGCTTCAAAGACCATCGCAGACCGTGACAGAGGAGCTTCAAAGACCATCGCAGACCGTGACAGAGGAGCTTCAAAGACCATCGCAGACCGTGACAGAGGAGCTTCAAAGACCATCGCAGACCGTGACAGAGAAATCCAGTACCTATCACAGATCGTGACAGAGACAATTCATACCCATCACAGACTGACAGAGAAATCCAATACCCATCACAGACCGTGACAGAGGAGCTCCAAAGACCATCACACACCGTGGCAGAGAAACCCAGTACCCATCACAGACCGTGACAGAGAAATCCAAATTCCTTCAGTCACAATATAAAAAGCTCCATCGTGTTTCACATTTTTAATCCCGCAGGGATTGCACTGAAAGCTTCTGACAGTAAAAGTGATGTTTTTCGGCCAAAACAGAAAGAAATTTAGATGTGTCTTATATGAATCGAAAGTTCTTTGAAAGAGTGATCTTACTAGACGTATTAAAACTCTTTCGAGCGAAAAGAAGCGAGTTTACTTAGGTAAAAATAGAAGTACATAATTTGGCCTGTAAAATTCTACTCTTATATAAAGGTTTTTTCGAAAAAATGAATTTTCAAAATTCAAAGCTTTGCTATGAAAGTCATTTAAAATTTAATTTCCTCATTAGCTCTGAATAACTTATGGTTTCGCTTAGGTTTATCCTCGATCAACTTCTCAAAAAGGGTCGTTTGATACTTCCTTATAGTACATACACCATGACTAGATGAATATCAAAAATGGGCTTAAAAACACCAATTTTTTGGAATTTCGGTTATCCTTGATAGTGGTAGTGAGACAAATGCCAGTCTCATTTATTTCTTGAACAGTACTATCTACTCTAGTACACAGGATCATTCTAGTGAAAAATGAAATTTTCAAAACAAGTTGAAGTCGAATTGTACAAATGGTTTGCAATCGTCTCAAATACGTTTTCCGTTAAAATGATATCACGAAAGTATTGATCAGTCCAAGATTCACCTTTATCTTTGATCACCCTATGTAATCTCTTAGCACTAAATATAACAAAAATTCCAATACATGCTTGATTTTTAACCATTTCGTGATAACTTTAATCGTCTTCGATATCGTCGATACTTTTTGCCCAAATTCGGCCACTCTAATAATTGGGTCAACGAACAATCCAGACAAAAAAATTCATCAGATGGTGCGAGGTGAAGAAAATTCTCTTTGGTCCAATCTTTTAACCAATTGCACATCCATAATTGATCCGATATATGAGTTTTGGATTATAACGATTTTGGAATAACATGGAACGGTTTCAAATCTTCCCAAAGCCGGTGGTTATTGATTGTTCTTAGAATGGAATACTCTTTTTGCTTTTCTGGAATTTCCCTCGCCACAACAAAACAATTTCTTCTTTGTCGACCAGTCGCTTTAAGGATGATGCCTTGACTTGCTTGTGATAATTTAAGCTTAGAACCAGCATTTGAATAATCAGTAGAACATTGGTCATATGGTTTTTCGCACCAGTCTGTAACAAATTGAATCGAGCGATAAACTTTCTCCGCGATCTAATATCGATTAATAAATGTTGTACAAGCATCTCGAGCTTCACGAAAAGCGATACATTTAATTCTGTCAATAATTCTTCGCTATTCAGTATCATGAATACTAGCCATTTTAAAATAATTAGGTTTAATTAATTCACCGAAAGGATAGATTTGTTTTTATGAAAGATATTGATCAGAAAATAACCTTATATATTGTTTTATAAACTTCTTGAACTTTCCAGTTCTATAACTTTTTAAGAGAAGAAAAATAAAAAATCTTTTTTATTCACCGCCACCATGAGAAATAGATAACAGAACACAAAAGAACAATCGCGCCTTCTGAATCATAGTTACGTCTTATGGTTACTAGAACAATGCTCTTTTCAGTTTTTCCAAAGAAAATTTTCTTTTCTCTTTGTCTTACAACTCGATAAAAATGAATTATAATGATTGTATTATGCAATTTTCTTTAAACTTCGAGAGTTTCAACATACGAAAGTTACCATAACCCTTATTGTTTAATATCAATAAATCCCATTTGTGACGAGCTTTTATTTGATATAAAATTCATGGTTTACTTTATGTGGAATTATAGTGATATTCTCCCTGACAAAATATTATTGTCAACCTAGTATAACCTCTAAAAATTCTCATGAGATACGAAAGTCAGTTGTATCTCTTTGTAAAAAAAATTGGATACTATTATAAGATGTTTGTCCGAAACTTCGATTCTTTCACTCTCGTCTTACCTGAATTACGATCATATTATATCTAAATAGCCTCGTAAATGCTTTCTTAGATTCACTTTGTCATGGTAAATTAGAAACAAACACTTCTGAAATTGGAAACAAACAAAAAAATTGAACTATTTTTCATAAAAAGTAAGTCAGTGAAATAAACTGAAATTTTTTCCCTAACAACTCATTCCAAAAATATGAAAACATCTATATTCTCGATCAACTCGTCACACTGTATCTAACTAAATATGAAACAAGAGAAAAATATTCTGCTTTAATTTTGCATTTCCAGCACCTTATAAATATATATGTTTTTTTGTTCAATATTATATGATTGATTCCTTTCCATTAATGATTTGTGTTGCAAGTACAAAATTGGATGGCATAAGCTATAATCATCGAGAAAATATCATTAAAGCAGAAACAATGCAAGACTCAATGTTGCTGTGTCGTTGTTTACAGTTTGACTTTCGTCTTCTTATTATATGTTTCCTTTTGATTATGAGCATTACGGATACTTTAAAGACATCTAAAGATGAATGTAAAGTATGATATAAGAAAACAATTAATTTAAAGAAGTTCAAATTGATATTTAATAAAAATTTAGTCTTGACATATTCGAACTTCAAAATAGATAGGAAATGACTATGCATCATATAATTTCTAGATTGAACTATCCGTTTGTGAATAATGTTTTAGTTTCTTTCTATTCAAATGTCTAAATAATTTACCTCGATTTCAAGTCACTGTTCAAGGCGCAACATCCGCACTACATTAACCAATTTTTCTGTATCTGCATTAGTGATATTAGTATTTATAAATGGAAAGTTCAAGGTCGTATGGTATAGCTTCTATCTGAACATTAGTTAACTAATACAAGTCTCTGTTTGAGCAATCTAGTCGATAACTATATCGCTATAGCAGGCTCAGATTTATGAAGAGATTTATGATTGACTAATTAGCTAATCATAATGATAAATATGCATGATGTGAATTGTTTAATATTGATGCGATTTTCTGGGACATTTGGTATTGTTTATTACTTACTGAAGCTACACAAAATATATATTCTATTTAAATATAGATGAGGAGAGAATAAAATGATTTTTTTTGTCGTTGTCGAAAGATTCACGATATCGCTTATGGAACTTATATCACAAATCCACACTAATAACAATCTGGATGATAGATTTTGAGTAAGAGTAATAAAGTTTATGACAAAAAAGTAGGCACATACGAGACTACACTAAGACTACATGTTCATTTATCGATTAATAATACCTCTTTGATTGATTACTACAAAGATAATCGCATCATTTCAATAAAAAAGCGTCTATAGTTTTCGAATTTCAGAAAGCAACATTCAAGACAGCCAACAATAGTCAATCCACTTAGTGACTGGTTATGCTCAAGTAGGAGTGTGAATTTATTGTTATTGCTATTGTTATTAATAACAATAACTTTTTTTTTTTTGAAGAATCCTCAACTTGAATTGCTATCTATCTCAACTATAGACTAATTCTATTGATCTATTTTTAAGGAATAAATTTGTTATGACTATGACATCAATCGATCTAGAAATTTGAGAATTTGCATCGCTCATATAGATGAAGATATTTCACATGTTTGTCACTATTCAAAACAATAGAAACTGGTTGACTTCTCAGGAAATTTTCATGATTTCAATCCATTGAACTCTTCTTATTACGATAAATAATAGAAGTTCAAAAAACTGGGTGTGGGTGTGGATTAGATATACATTGGACCCAGTAACAGATCGCGATTTCAGGGTTCACTTGTTTCTGGGATCCAACCGACACTAAGCTTAGGCTCAATCCAAATGTCTCCTTCAATCTTACACAGTTTCACTAGCATATAGATTTGACTAGGGAATTTCTATCAAAGGTAAATTGAGGCTGAATAATTCGAATCTGCAATCAGACTTTGAAAATTTTCAACTGGATTTTTTGTTAGAGAAAAGGATTTTTCGAGAAAATAACGATATTTTATAAAGGTGGACGAGAGGAAGTCGGGACCCAGAATTCGAATTTGTAATTGGTTTTTTGAAGACTTTGAGTTAATTTTTTTCACAAATTTCTTTTTTATACAAACATCTTGCTTTTTCTTAAAAAATTATTTTTCAAAGAAAAAAATCTTTATTTTTAAAAATCAATTTTTTAAGAAAACCATGTGAAAAAATCGAACTTGAAATTTCGAAAATCTGATTGCAGATTCGAATTCCTCAACTCTGATTTGCTTTCGTCGACCTTCATAAGATATCGTTACTTTCTCAAAAAATCCAATTCAAAACTTTTAAAATCTGACATCAGATTCGGATTTCCAGGCCCTGATTTGACGGATGGCCCAGAATAAATGGCGGTCTGAGTATTTTGTTAATCTTTCAGTTGTTACTTTATCACTTACGCTTTATTTTTTTTATCGAAAGATTTGCCATTTAATTCTGCACAAACTGGTATATTTTATTCTGAAAAATACTTATCTCTTTATCTTTTGATATCACCATGATTAAAAACCAGCATTGCACATAAATTTCAAAATTTTTATTATTTTCAATTTTTTTTCCGCAAAAATTCGATTTCTGAATTAATCCTGTTACTTTTGCCATACTGTACATACTACTCAAGTGGTGAATTAGTTCATTTATATCAATCGTATTTAAGCCGATTAATTTCATTGCTGTGGTAAACAATGCGCCACAACAAAAAATAATAAGCATAATTCAGGAACTGGATGTTTTCGGAAAAACTTCAAAACAATGAACATTTTGAAAGTAGTATACAGTGTTGGCTTTTAATCATGGTAATGTCAAAAGTTAAAGAAATAAGTATTTTTCGAAATAAGATATACCAGTTTGTGCAGAATTAAATGGCGAATCTTTTGATAAAAAATAAAGCATAAGTGATAAAATAACAGCTGAGATATTAACAAAATACTGAGACCGCTATTTATTCTGGGCCACCCTTTACTTTCGTCAACCTTTATAAAATATCGTTATTTTCTCGAAGAATCCTTTCTCCTAACGAAAAAATCCAATTGAAAATCTTCGAAGTCTAATCGCAGATTCGAATTACTCGGCCTCGATTTACCTTCGATAGAAATTCTCTAGTCAAATCTATATGCTAGTGAAACTGTGTAAGATTGAAGGAAACATTTGGATTGAGCTGAAACTTAGTATCGATTGAATCCCGGAAACAACCGAACCTCGGCAAATTTAGGTTCGATGCACGCCTATTTTGAATATGGATGAAATAACACTCATATCCACACACACCTCACGTTCACATTTCATACCGATACCCACACCAGTGTTCATACCCACATTCACACTCTAATTGCAAGCTGTGCTGCATCAAGAAACTAATCAATCCTGAAATATATATAGAAATTTTAAACTATAATCATTAGTTGAAAGAAATATTTATGAAACATTTCAAAATGAACATTCATCCTGAGTTCAGACAGTTTTTTGAACTTCTATTATTTATCGTAACAAGAAGAGTTCAATGGATTGAAATCATGAAAATTTCCTGAGAAGTCAATCAGTTTCTATTGTTTTGAATAGTGACAAACATGTGAAATATTATCATCTATATGATCTATGCAAATTCTCAAATTTCTAGATCGATTGATGTCACAGTCATAACAAATTCATTCCTTAAAAATAGACCAATAGAACTGGCATAGTTGAGAGAGATAGCAATTCAAGTTGAGGGTCCTTCAAAAAAACAGTTATTGTTATGAATAATAATAACAAAAAATAGTTATTGTCATCAATAACAAATAACAAAAATAGTCATTGTCATCAATAACAATAACAAAAAAGTTATTGTTATTGATAATAACCGACTAACAATAACAATAACTATTTTTTGTTATTGCTATTGATAAAAACCGAATAACAATAACTTCTCATCCACATGTTCAAGTGCATATGCCGAGCAGTCCTTGAAAACTATCGATTCATAATATAGACGAAGGAGTGAAATACTTGAGATAATAGTGATACACACTAGTGCGAATAGATGTTACTCTATGATACTCACTTTTCTACTTTATTTGTTATTGATTTTTCTCATCCTCCTCAATATTCTCTCTTTGGTCTTCTTCTCTCCGTGATTATTATTATTATTGATTTTTATTCTTTTGAACTATTTCTCATCTTTTATCATTATATAAATATTTTTAGTTTTGAATTAAGATTATTTTATTCTCTTTCGAAAATAAAATATTCTTTCTCCACAATGAAAGGCTCAGATTGATATTCAAAATATTGAAGTGCAACTTCCACTTTCATATACAACAAAATAGTTGATCTTCATTTTATAATTACAAATCTGATCATCAAACTGCGTTAAAAGCTATTTGACACTTATTATGGTAATTATATATGTTTACTACTAAAACAATCAAAAGAAACTGATGAAAAAGGAAGTAAATGATTTTTTCTATATTAACCCTTGGGCGCTGTTCTCATTTTTTCACACGAAGGACGTATGTGGGTCCGACCGGACCCACATGTAGTTCCACTAGAATAATGTTATAAGTTATCTCTATTACGCTAGCTATAGATGAGTCAAGATTCTTCTTTAAATCCTTCACGGATATTTACGCTTGTATGGGCCGTTATCGAACTCAACTCAATGCTTGTATAGTAAGAGAAATAATTTTTTAAATATATTATGATAGCACTAGAACGTTCAAATTATTGAGTAGAACGTGTATATCAATACAATACAAATTAGTAAATATGACTGTATGTATGAATATAGCTTACAATGCCACTCATATTAAAGGCAAGAAGTTTTTTTAATTTTTATTTTAAACGGATAAAAAACAATAAAATCAATGTAACTGCTAAACTATTTTAGTTCTTGTTTGTAGATTTCTTCAATTTGTTCGTTTATGAGATTCCATTTTGACGATGTATTTTTCTTGCATGACTGACAAATGACTGATTTGATACTAAAAGAATGTGAATTGCAAACATTCCTTTGACATGCGTCGCAAATTTGTCTGACTTTACGACCAGGATGAGATGGGCAAAGAAAGCACCTTTTTTTTATTGTAATAAAATGATCAAGATTATCTTGAACGATTAAATTTTGGGGTTTGAATTCATATCCGAGAGATTGAAGTGCAAGTTTAACTTTCGGTCGAGGTCGAGATTGTTTGACACGTCGTTGATTATGAGAATCAGTTAATGATTTGCATAATTCTTCTAAGAAAAGACGTCGAATATATGTTTTCCCAATATTCCAATCCGGATTTTGATCAAGCCAAATATTCAATGAATTCATTGCTGCTATATCAATCATATTAAAAAACACTATCATTGGCCACCTGCAAGTTATTCGACGACAAGTATAATTATTAATACATTGATCGATCACATCGACACCAAATTTTGTTTGATTATAATCGTGAATCATTGTTGGAAGTTTCTTTTCATTGTCAAAAACTTCAGCAAAATCATGTAATGTTGATAATAATATGACTGGTGGTTTTTTTTCTTTTGCTTGGTAAGATAAAATTGTACTTTGACCGGAAAAGTAAAACCATGATGAGTATAAATCCTGTCGAATGAGTTTCAATTCATTCGGTACAAAACTACGTTTATGATTAACAACACCAAGTGATGTCATTTTGCGTTCTAATAGATTCTGTACTAAGTTGAAATCAGAAAAATATCGATCGAAGGTAATATTTCGACCTTGTTGGACATTCTTCGGCAATTGATCTACTAAATGTAAAACAATATTTGTCGAAATATTACGTTGAACAGTATTGCCAACTTTTCCTGTGCATAATTCTAATGCTAAAACATATCTAATTTTGACATCACATAATGTCCAGAATTTAAGGCCATATTTAGCAGGTTTCTTTGGCATATACTGTACAAAACAACATCTACCTCGAAATGGTACTAATTGTTCATCGACCGTGATATTTTCACTTGGAATAAAATGTTGAGGAAGTTGTTTAGTAAATGATTGAAACACATATCGAATAGGAGCAAGTCGATCAGATTTATCACGTCGTTGACGATCATCAAATCTAAGAAATCGTAAAAGATTTTTGAATCGTTCCAATGACATTGTTGCATGGTATATTGGTCGACTTCTACTAATATCCCATAGTTCTACAAGTGACTGATGATGACTAAATTCAGCTCCAGCTTGAATCAATAAGCCGAGAAATGCTTCTAATTCGATGTAATCAAGCTGTTTCCATTTTACCGGTTGTTTATGATTATTTCTATTATTCAATCGTCTTTGATTTTCTTGATCAATAAATCTTTTTGCATATTTATTTGTTTGCATAACAATTTCATTCAGAATATCTTCAGTAATAAACAATCTAAATGCATCTACAATAGTCTGAATTGAAGTAATAGAACCAGGTTTTCTGTTAAGTATATTCATTGTACGTAGGCGACCAGCAGCTTGAGTCTTTTGACTCGACCATGAAACACCATTTTTTTCAATAAAATCAGGTTGAGCATGTTTGAACATATCATTATGATCATTGACATGAGAATCAGATAAATCATCATCACTAGCATAAGAATCAGATGAATCTTCGTTCTGAGAAATAAATTCATCAGTGGATGTATCATCGGATTCGATTCCAGAAATATTATAATCTGTATCAGGATTCGATTCATCATCCTCAGAAATGTTATCGAATTCATTCGTACTATTTGACGTAGACATTTCACGACTTCTTTTTAAATTTCCATTACTAGTCATTCTTTTTATCTAAAAAAATAAAAGTGTTGGACTTTTTATGCTTGAAGAATCTTAGAAGTTTTAGACATAGTTTCTTTCTGTGGAAAGAAAATCGAAAATAATTGAGATGATACTAATTGACTATAAAAGTAGTTCGATGTAATTGTAACAAACCTTGGAGATAAATACCAAATAATAGATGAATCACTATTGGTAGTGATAAGTTAACAAATCTCTTGAGAGATAAGTCTTTGAGATAGCAGATGGCAGGTTGAACAAGAAAAAAAATCACATGTATAACACAAAAGTTGCTAGGGGGTCCGTGTGGACCCACCTCTTAATTTTGTCCCTATAAGAGGTATCAAAGAAACTTCATATGGTCTTCGTGCATTGTTAGAAGAATAACGATTAGAGAAGAGATCGATCCGCAAACGATAAGTATTAACGTAGCTAAAGACAAAAATCATCGTTGTGGGTCCGGTTGGACCCCCAAACAGCGTCCAAGGGTTAAATGTTTGTATGATAAGTTGAAATAAAAATATCAAATTAAGTGATGAAGCTAGATCATATATCCAGAGATTGTTTTTTCGCATCGATAAAAATTAGTCATTAAAGTGTTGCATATGATGATAGTGATGCTGAAGAATCGATTTCCTTGTCAAAGCAACAAGAAGATCATGATACAATAAGGTCTGATCAGTTGTGCTCATTTTTATTAAATACATCAAACGGTTCAAAATTTTTGATCTTGTGCTAACTCAATAAAGTACATCGTTCGTAGGAGCATAAAAAGCTGAACAAAACCTACTCATTTTCTTCGAGGCGTACTTCTGAGTCTCGAGCAAAAATTTTTAAAATAGATTTTCAAGCAGAAATAGCAAAAACCTTTCATTCTCTCTCTCTCTCTCTGAGTGACATGTTTTTTTGTTATTTTGTTTTCGTCGTTCTGCTTGACTTGTGGATGAATGTAT
>CAJNOL010001797.1:8327-19166 GCA_905250125.1 Rotaria sordida
CGTGACAGACAGGGCTCTAGACCCCTCACAGACCGTGACAGACAGGGGTTTGAACCCATCATAGACCGTGACAGACAGGTTTTGGGCCCATCACAGACCGTGACAGACAGGGGTTTGAACCCATCACAGACCGTGACAGACAGGTTTTGGACCCATCACAGACCGTGACAGACAAGGCTCTAGACCCATCACAGACCGTGACAGACAGGACTCGAGACACATCACAGACCGTGACAGACAGGGCTCTAGACCCATCACAGACCGTGACAGACAGGAGTTTGAACCCATCACAGACCGTGACAGACAGGTTTTGGGCCCATCACAGACCGTGACAGACAGGTTCTAAACCCATCACAGACCGTGACAGACAGGACTCTAGACCCATCACAGACCGTGACAGACAGGTTTTGGGCCCATCACAGACTGTGACAGAGAAACTGTAGTTTTGAAGCATTAAATAAACGGTAAGCTACAAGTCTATCTTGAAGAAATGGAACAAAACGATGTCCATCTAATTAATTACAATAGGTCCATCGTGTTTCACATTTTTAATCCCGCAAGGGATTGCGCTAACAGCTTTTTTAATATTTTTTGATTTATTTAAATTGTATACTTCTTTGTTTTAGTTGAATTAACAATGAATAAATAAACGATAGCAAAGACAGCTAAAACATAATATTTGATTTATTTCACTATAATTTCTATTTGTAAAAATCCGTATGTTTGAAAGAAAGCAGTGAACAATATGAAATGCAGCTATAAACAGAAAATTAAAAATTTCCAAAATATAGAGAAATACTATAATGTATAACAGTGTCAAAGCAAATTGTGAGAGTAACGAATATAACTATCGCCACAATGGTAGCTTAACACACTACTGTCGAATGAAGTTTTTATTTCTTTTCGAAGTAACAATGACATTTTGTTGGCTAATTTGGCTTTATTCGAATCCATATTGGTTTAAGCCATTTGATAGGATCCTTGAGCGAGGTTGGAATCGATGATGGTAGCTTGACACGCTTGATTTTATGGATGCTGAATCCAGTATACTGTATATGGGGAGAGCTTGCCACTGATAGTGAATAATCATGTGATATTGAATGCCTGTTCAAAGACATGATTAACTTTCACGAATTATTAACTAATTATTAATTATTAATTAATTGATTATTAACTATTAATGTTTTTTTTATAAAACTTGTGCGATATGTAATCGAGGGTGGAGAATTCGAATCTGAGGTAAATTTTCACTAATTATTAACTAATTATTAATTATTATTTATGCAATTATAATATATTAATATTTTTCATAAATCTTGACCATTGGGTAATCGAGTGTGCAGAATTCGAATCTGAGGTTAATTTTAACTAATTATATATTATTTATTAATTGATTATTAATTATGAAGGTTTTCTATAAAACCGGATCAAAGGGTGGCCGAAGTCGAAGAATTACAAACCGACCTCAATTTCTATTAATTATATAACAAATTGTTAATTAATCGAAATAAATTATTATTTTAATGAAAATAATTATTAACTTTTTTCTAAAAATTGACCAAAGCTGATGACCGGTGAGGAATTAAAATCTGAGGAGAATTTCGATTTGTACGTAATTGATTGATCATTAATTGATGATTATTTCTTAATTTTTTTGCACACAGTTGGCCGAAGGTAATCGAGGGTGAATAATACGCATTAGAGTTCGGTTTTAATTATTAACGTCTTGTTAATCAGTTATTACTTATTTATGTTTTCGATAAAACTTGGTCAGCTTTGATCGATGGAGGAGAACCCAAATCTGATTTTAGCTTTAATTAATAATCATTAACATTTTTACGACACTCGAAAGGGAAAATTATGTGATTACGACTTGAATCCAAACTCTATTTTGATTTTTTACTAAGAGCTGTTGTTTTTGTGCTAGTAGGGTAGCACAGCTAAAGAGTAGTAAAATATGCTTATTTAACGATAGTTTAGAAAAAATCACTTCAGGAAATTTAAGAACCAGAATTTCGTTTTGAAGCTAGCCACTGTTACTTATATTGGTAAGTGAATGGTTTTGGGAGCGTCCAGAAACGTTACTTCTACGAGAAAGAGCTAAGCGAGTCCACTTACGAGCGTTGCTTGTTCCCGTATGACCCATGTTTACCATTCACTCACGTCTATTAATATACTGTCCTGTATGTATTCCTAGTCTCCACATATATATTCTTATCGCATATTAGTCTAAATCAAATATGCACACTTTGGCTTGGCATGAGATGCATCACCAACATTGATACGATATCCAATCAAGTTTTACAAGTCTACATTTCGTATATGGATCGATGATATGCACATTTGACACAGATACAACTACATATATAGGTTTATATGTAGATGTATTTGTTTCATTACCACAGATAGATAGATTTATTTTTTTATTGGCAGAAGATTAATTGTATTGCTTTTATTTCAGATATACGAATGAATTACGTTTTCTCTCTTCATTAAATTAACACTGCAATTTTGAATGTCTTCATCTTCAACATCAGATAATTGTTTCAAAAAAGAAAAGGTACAAGAGATAAATGATGTCATTCTTATAGAATCAAACATCAATATTAATCCGAGAACATTGAATCTTGTAAGTCGATCTCTGGTATAAACTATGCCCGTCCTTAAAAAAACAACTCACATATTTATTTTTTGTTTTTGTTTCGTAGGAAACTACTCGACAGAGACTGCTGGAACAACAATCACGGGTCGTACTACTCAACACGGCATAGATCATTTATCATTCATTCCATTACCAATCGAACATCCACCAGGATCAGTTCGATCAGGTATCCTCTTACAATTCACTACAGGTAATCGTGTATTACAGAGTCTGTTCGAAGATGTTGTCCATGATGATGATCATGATAAGAACAATAAAAAATTAATCGAGGAAGCAAGCACTTTGATGGAAGAAAATGTCGATATCTATAGATTACAACAAAGTCAAAATCATGATAAATGACAACGCCTTTATCAAACCATAATGACTGTACGACGTATCAATAGTGAACTTGCTGATACTATAATGCGACAATTTCAAGATGTAATAGCTATGACAACAGAAGACCTAATAGTGGTCAATGACGACGACAATAATATGAAGGAACAAGAACGAGAACAAGAAACACGAGCAGCAGAATCACAACGCTCCATATTAACAGCATAATCATCAACAATGATAGTTCCCGCTCAATCATATCCATCTTTAGGGGTGTGGATGTGGGTGTGGGTGGGGTGTGGGTGTGGGGGGTGTAGGTGTGGCTGTGGGTGGGGTGTGGGTGTGGGGGTGGGGGGTGTAGGTGTGGCTGTGGGTGGGGTGTGGGTGTGGGGGGTGTAGGTGTGGGTGTGGTCTTCTCATCACTCTCACATCCACACTCACACCCACCCTTATGTAAGTGTCTGTATATATAATGAAAACAAAGCTTAATTTACAAAAGGGCTCCTTGATGTCCTCCGTCTTGACACGCTCTCTCAAACAAAAAAAAAAATCTTAATATATAACATGAACCTAGACAGAGAAATTTGAGTTGCGCGTTCGACAAATCATGAACTGAGAAAAAACAGAAAAGATTTTCGGTTTTTTCTGGAAACAGCTTGTTTTTCGAATAGGAGATAACGGAAATCTTCAAAAGCTTTGGAAAAAACGAGGTGCTGAGTAAAAGTTTTTGTCGTTTATGAGAGATCAGATCACGAGCTATCTTTCTCTGCATTCATCTTAACCCTTTACGGCCGGCCACCAGAAGATGGCAAGCAAAAAATTCTTCTTCTATGTATTCTTTGTCTCTTAGATGTGGAAGTTACCGAATCCCACCTTGGGGCTTAAAGAACTGATACTGAGCCGAATGCCAACATGTTGCCTTTTGGCAACATCCGGCCGTAAGGGTACAAAAAGTTGGAAAAAGTGAATTGTTTTTTCGCGATGAAAGTCCAATAATTTGCTGTTAGTTTTAATCCAGATTGTCAAACAAAAGCATACTTTGTTCATCTGCCAATCTCTTACAGCCTTAATGTGAAATATATTTCCATAATACTTAAAAACTTTCCGAAATAGTACAAATTTCACCTATTTTCCTTAGGGAAGCTAATGTATTTAGTAAGATTTTAACAAGATTAGTAATGTCTTATAGTAATCTGAATAGAAATACTATGATGTGCTATAAATCGTGTCAGAATCTCGCTGAATTTGTTAGCTTCTTTAGAAAAAATAGGTGAAATTTGCGCTATTTCGGAAAGTTTTGAGTATTATGGGAATATATTTCACATTAAGGCTGTAAGAGATTGGCAAATGAACAAAGTATGCTTTTGTTTGACAATACGGATTAGAACTAACAGCAAATTATTGGACTTCCATTACGAAAAAGTAATTCACTTTTTCCAACTATTTGTACCCTTACGGTCGGATGTTGCCAAAAGGCAACATTCTTGCACTCTGTTCTTCGAGTAAGCTGAACAATTCATCTTATTGGTATAATAGATAATGGGCCTGGAGAGGAAAATTAACCACTAGTTACTTCTCGCATCAAATGCTCGGACAAATGGAAAACAGATCATTTCGACTCTGGAGCTGTTTTGGGTGTTGGCAGGAGAATTCATCCTTCTCGCAAGTAATAGCTTTCTCCTTTCATGAAAAGGCATAGAATTGCTCTAAAATGCATGTAGTTAATTATCAAACCGCTTCAGGAACAATATCTCATCGCTTTGAGATAAATCCTAAGATGATATTGACAAAATGTTGCCATTTGGCAACATCCGGCCGTAAAGGGTTAATTTCGATCATTCTGACGACAAGTGACTTTTTTTGAGGGAAGGAGAGCCTTAAGAAAAGAATGGGGTAAAAACCTTGGAAAGACAAATGCCACCTATCATTCTATATAATTTTTAATTGTATTATCTCTTTTAATTAATTATTTTATTTTAAAAAAAACAAATTTTATCGAATTATGCAATTTAGTTGAGGACATTAGCGTGAGGTACTTGGCTGTTTACGAAAAAGCGGCACCTACACTCACTCATGTCTCGGTTTTTACCTGTTGTTTACTATGAATTTTTTTCTCGTGGAGGATGCAGTCAGCAAGCAAGTTCTTTGCGAAAGAACATAAGAGAAATGAGTCACTACCCGCATGGAAAACAAACTTGCAACATGATTATTTTGATACAATGCAAGACATAAGTAATGCTGTTTAGCTTGATAATTATTTATGTCATTCGATAAAAATCTTCATCTTTGAATTTGACTTCGGTTTTTTCAACCTTTGTTTTATTCTGCGATAATAATCATAATCATTTTATCAATGACACTAGAAAGAATTTTTTTTCGGAGAGTAAAATTCGTTGTAACAATGTTCTTTCTTTTCACACTTCATATATTTGTACTTCAACATGGTGACGTCAAGAAAGATGCAAATATATAAAATTGAGCCTTGGACAATTTTAAAGTTTAGATAATCTTGTCCAAAAGCAAATATTTCACTAATTTTTCACTTAAACCGAAACGGTTCCAAACTTCTCTGATTTATAGTGAACGAATTCTCATTGTCGAATATAAAATCATGGATCGCGCACTGATTTCATTAGTGTGATCATCGGAAGGGTATTCTACTTGGTGAGTGTCCTGGTCATTACTATCAATCAAATAATTAACCTGGTTAAATTAACTAACTAAATAAGATCGATATTTTTTAATTCATCTCTTATTCATAACTAGAGTTGATGAATATGGGTGTCTATATATTCTATCATGCTAATATTAGGAAGTATGAAATCTAAAGAGCTATCGCTTTATATTTATGCGGCATTTACTTCTTTTGAACTCGAGAGAGTAAACGGACTAATAGGGTTAGAGGCATTGAAAACACAAATGGAACTTAAGGAAGATAACGTTTTTTTTAATTATTTTACAACTTGAGAAACAAAGTAAAAGTAAGTAAATTTAGTTTCTCGTGGACGTACTCATACAGCAGGCAATACTTCTCAAGACTTTTTCTTAAGCATCTTGATCTGTTTACTCTATAACCAGTCTCCTTTATGTTTATTTGGATGATGGGCGGTCCATTTGCGCAGTATTTTTTATCTTGTACTTATATTTCTTAAACTCCTATTTACTGATCTACTTCCTACAATGCATTTGTTCTCTAGTCACTTGACCATGAATTTACATAGCAAACCACGATTCAACTGAACTATCATATTGTCGAAATTCAATAGGTCGACCATTATTTAGCAACTGTACATAATTTGATTTTATAACTCAAGTATACTTCACAAATCGTCTTATAACGCTGTGTAAGTGCACAGCCGTTATATAATATAATCGTTCTGACTCGTTGTAGATATTTACTTGATTTTATGACATATTTATTTTGTTTCATCTTTACATGGCAGATGATAAAAACACTAAATTTTTGCTAACCCTATCGACAAGTAATAAACATCATATTGCGAGTATTGAGCGATGTGAGTGAACAGCGACATATATAAATGCTTCGTCTTATATTTAACTAGATTTATTCTGTTTTCTTCTCTCTTTTTTATTCATTTCAGAAGCAAGAATGCCATTTGTTTGATCTCATGACACTCTATCTTCTCTATTAGATCAATTTCATATGCGACTGAGCTGTGATCTCATTAAGACTCCATATATAAGATACATGATTTTGACTTTTGTGAATTACAAAATGAGAAAATTCTAATATTGTAGAACTTGATTTATCGAATGCTATCGTACGAATTTCACTTTAATAGGATCATTGTATTTACACATCTAAATTATGTATTATTATTGCTTTAGTATTGTAGACAAGTCTCGAATACTCGTTATAATTCTTCTTGTTTACATTGAACTAATTTCTTTTCTATTTTTAGATTTCTCATTAGTATTGATCATCGGTTAGAGTGCATTCTAACTTTCAATTAAAGACAACGATAATTATTAACTAAATATCGTTTAAGAAAACAAATGGAAGTGTCTAGTATGATAAATCCTTTCGACATATTGAATGTTAGTGTACATTCATCTTCTGTGGATGTAAAAGATGCTTTTAGACAGAAAATACGTGCATCATATAGATATCAGAGAGCAATGTATGCATTAGCATATGACATGATCTGTTCAAGAGATCCAACAAAATATATGATATATGGCAAATTGTTTACTGTTAATAAGCAGGATCATTTTTATTATGCGATTATGGGAAATTATGAATCATTTGTGAGAGAAATTAGAAAAAATCATTCTTTACTCAATGAAAAAGACGAATATGGAAGAACACTTCTATACTTAGCAGCAAGAAATGGATATTATGATATATGCAATTTCTTATTAAGATCTGGATGTAAAGTTAACGAAACTCAAAAAGATGGTAGTACTGCTCTTCATGGAGCAGCTTTTTATGGACATCAATCAATAGTTCAACTATTGCTTGAATATGAAGCAAATCCATCAATAATAAACAAATTTGGACATAGTCCTCAAGATGAAGCTAGTGGTAAAACAATTAATGATTACATTATGTCGAAAACTCACGATAAAATCAATTCACTATTGAATCGTTTGAAAAGTGATGGATTAGCCAAAAATTTTGTCGTCACAAAACATGATGGTAGAATTATTGGTAAAAAGATTTTGAGAAATTTGGATTACTCTTCGGCATATTCAACTAATTTTTGGACATTGGCCTGGCACGGTACTAAATATGAACATTTATATTCGATTATGAAATATGGATTACATCCGGCTGGTGCTGTTCTATCGCCTCAATATCGAATTTCTCCACAGGAAGATCATATTGGTTTGAATATAAGAGTAGGATCAATAGATAATTGGGCCAATGCTGTGTTCGTTTCGCCAAGTATATTTTATGCAGCACATAGAGTATATTCAGAAAGAATATTTTGTGATCAACAACAGTGGTGTGTTTTAGTCGAAACACGAGTAAAACCAGGTTCATTTACTAAGCACAAACAGACTCTACTGAATAAAAGAGATTTATTACCAGGTGAACCAACAAATGTCGAATATAGAGTAGCTGTAAAATCCGACGAAGATTTTATTTTACAAGTAGAATCAGAGAGAAATGTTATAGTCACTGCTTTGGTTTTTATACATGTAGGATTTCTTGAAAATATCGATGAATATTATCAAGGAGAAGAATTATTCGCTAATTCTGAAGCTGAAAGAGCTCTTTTTCAATGAGTATAATCATATCAAATAAAAAAAGTCGACATTTCATATGAAAGCTTAGTAATTTTTGCAACCAATCCATGCAATACAAGATTGGTCTGAGATCATCAAAGTCGTCGGCTCAGATTTTTTTTTGGTGTGGGTGTGGATCAGAGTCGCCACCTCTTCTGCTTTTAGCAGAAAAATTCTGCTTTTCGAAGTTTTTTCTGTTTTTTTTCTATTGTTTCCGCTTTTTCAAAATTTTTCTATTTTTTATGATACAGCGTTATTTATTATTTCAATCAACATTGTTCTCCTGAAATACCTTCGTTTCCATAATTATTTAAAAAAACCGTATCAAAACCTACTGCTATTTTTGTGTCATTCTAATTTTTTCTATTGGATACGAGTGATTTTTATTTTCTACTGACTGCAAACAACTACCAACCTATATATCCGGCTTCAAATCAATTCTTTACTTATGGTCTTCTATCGTATTTTAATTACTCATGTAATTCCTATACATCAACATATACATTCTTTCGTTTGTTTGCTCAATGAACATGAATGATTAATATGATTAGTGAGAGAAAAGGAGCAGAAAAAACAGCTCTAGATGATAATGACAGCTCGAGGAGCGAAAAAAGTATTCACAAAGCAGTAGTCGTTGCTGAAGTAATAAATATGTCATCGGGAGTTAAACCAGAAAACAGAAATTGAATAGAGTTATCTTCAACAGAGAATGGTTCAAAGTTGTCGAATATTAATGATCTTTAAAAGAATATAAATTTGATCCGTCTCAACTAACATTTATCGTTCGTCATCAACAGTTTTCCGAACATTGGTAATAAAAAGCTAATATTGATAAGCCTATGAACAATAAGAAACAAAAAAAATATTAAATGCTACGATTTAATCAACAATTATTTCGAAGTTCTCCTTATCATATACTGTATTGGATAAATATTTATTAGGTAAAAAAGATTTGTCAACAGCTCTTAAATCAGATGAAGAATACTCTTTAAAAAGAAAACGTGTTCAATGATTTTGTCTATTGGTTAATTAGTTGTGTTTTGTGCTGCCATACAATGCGAGTGATTAGTATTATACCGAAACTAAAATTTAACACATTCACCACGACGGATCCCACCGATGGGACCTGCCATTCTCTGATAACGGGTGACCGATAACGACTGACAGAACTTTGCATTTCGTATTTTAATCTCTAAAGATGTTTTATTAGGAAAGCAAAATATACTAAAAGACTCAGCGTGAAAAGCTCTACAATTTGAAAAGTAACGCTTATTTTAATTTGTGTACTTTTTGTTTTTAAAAAAAAGCAAAATTCCGTGCGATCAATTTTTGTTAGAGAATATTAGAACCTACTAGTGGGTCTTATCATGCTGAATGTGTTAAAACGAACGGGTAGCTCGTAATAAAAGAGGCTCTCAGTATTTTGTTAACATCTTAAGTATTATCTTATCGCTCATGCTTTATTTTTTTATCGAAAGATTTACCGTCTGATACTGCAAAAATTGGTGTATTTCGCTGTAAAAAACACACTTATCTCTCTTTCAACACCATCATGATTTAAAACAAACATTACACACAACTTTCAAAGTCTTCGTTTTTTTTCAATTTTCTTTCGAAAATGTCTAGTTTTTCAATTAATCCTGTTACTTTTGGTATAATTTGTTCGCCATTGAAGAGATAAATTGGTTCATTTCAATCAACGTACTAAAGGCAATTTATTTTATTGCTGGATAAAGAATGTGGCACGACCAATGATAATAAGACTAATCTAAGGACTAGATGTTTTCGGAAAAAAATGGAAAAAATAGATTTTGAAAGTTGTGTGTAGTGCTGTTTTTAAATCGTGCTGACGTCGAAAGAGAAAGAAATAAGTATTTTTACAACGAAATATGCAATTTGTGCAGAAGCAGATGGTGAATTTTTTGATAAAAAAAAATAAAGTGTGAGCGATAAGATAACGCTTAAGATGTTAATAAAATACTGAGACCCTCTTTTATTACGAGCTACCCGTTAGTTTCATATTATAAACACACTTTCTGCTGTCTTTCTGCTTTTCGCTGTTAAAACTTCTGTTATTTTCTGCTTTTTGAAAAGTATTTTCTGCTTTTCGGACTTCAAAAGGCGGCAGCACTGTTGGGGACCTATGGGTACCCTATAGGGCGGCCCTTGAGGACCTATGAGTACCCTATAGGGTAGCCATGGAGGACCTTTGGGTACCCCTATCGGATAGTCCTTGCGGACCTATGGGTACCCTACAAATAGTTCGGTTCGTTCAAATGAGCTGTTCGAACAGTTCAGTTCGTCTCAGTGAGCATTTTTCAACGGTCCATTAGTTGTGAGCTTGAGCTGAGCTTGTGTATCCCTAATTATTATGAAAAGAATAAAGTGGTGCATTAAGGTTGAATGTAGTATATTTTTTTGAAAGAGTATCTATGAATTGACTCTTTGAAGTATCTCTTGAATTTTATCGAACGTTTTGTTCTCAAGGACTTAGATTATTTACCAATATATTATAAAATATTTCCTCTATTAAATTTTATATTCCAAGTTCAATGAAAACTTTCTCTATGTCTTCATCGTTATTTCATTGTTCTTTTCTTTTTTTT
>CAJNOL010001797.1:23252-53992 GCA_905250125.1 Rotaria sordida
TTTTCTATTGATCACTTTGTGGACAAATGACAGAACGCAAGTGTAAAATGCAGAAAAGCAAAATTTACTCTTATTGAATAAGTAATTCAATAGCTGCCATCTTTCAGATTATGGATGATTTACAACCTAAATGCAATGATTGTTATAATTCTAATATTACTTGTATCTGTGTAATAATCATAGGTAGAAAGATGAAATTCTACCATAGAGTATATAGTGCAAGGGGGAAAAAGCTGACTGCAATCAAATAAATCATTGACAATTATTGACAATCATTGACAATCTTTGACAATCATTGACAATCATCGAGTACAGTGTTTTCTAACAGTAACAAAAATGCTTGTCGCTTAGTTCTCATGTCGAGATGAATTATATTACTGCAGTAGATATCGTTCAAACGAAATAAATTCAAGAGAAAAATAATGAGTGATAGATAGTTTATTTACAACCTAGATATTCTTCTGTTCTGCTGTCTCGTGTTCATTCGCCAATGTAATACGAGACAGAACGAAAAAAAATTTTTGCGTCTTGTTCGTTTTTTTCATTTATTTCTATCTTTCACGTGAAATTCACACAGGCTGTTTATTTAATAAATTATACTGCTATTATAATGTCTACTTATAAATCTGTAAATACGAAACCTATACCTTTAAATATTATGGATCTTCGAGATGAAGCATTTTATGATTTTATTCGACAATTTTCTGGGAAAAAAGTTGCAGAATTGCTTTCTTTTCAAGAATGCAATGGAGTTGACTCATTTCTTGGATGCGAAGATGTTACTGCTGTTCTTCAATTGAAATCTGATCAATTAAATGAACTGAAGAAAAACACGTGTATTACATTAAGTGATGGATCTACCGTTCTTTTACTAGGTCTTGAATCATCAATCATTAATCTTAAAAAAGTTCTTAAAAAGAAACGAGAAGAACTCAATAAACAAGCTGAACGACTTCATGCTATTAATTCTTCAATTTCATTAGCTACAAGCTCGACGTTGATCATTCCAACACAAAATGCTTCATCAATATTTCATCCTTCAACTCATACATCTCCTCCTTCACATGCATCTACACTTCCTGATTCATTCAACGTTTCATCATCTAATTCTCGAACTACATTTAATCCTCTTACAGATGAAATAACAAATAGAATTACACGAACTATTATTGATTGGCTTGATAAAAATAAACATGAATTAAACTTAGTAAATACTAATTTTAAGGAAGGTGTTGATTTTCGATTAGAATTAAACAAGCGACAAGATGGAATTATGATGATCTGTAAATGTGGTGCAAAAAATTCTATTGGACAAAAACAAGGAATTCTTGTGGTAAGAAATTGATTTATTTAATTCTAAAAATTAGTCGGTACACTCGTTTTATTGTGTGCTTACTCTGTGCATTAAGCTTTTTTGAGGATTTGAGTCTTTATTACCTTGTTCAATTATATCAAAACTTCATTTCTAAAACAGTTTCTATGTGTATCTGGCATGTCAAAAGTAAAATGATTTAATAAGAACCTTTTCGTCTACTTCTTGTTTCTATATTAGCAAGAATTAAAAAAATTTTAATGAAACAAAATTGATCAGTTAATTTGAAGATTAATCTTGGTTATGTAATGTTTATTCTACTTAAGAAAATAAAGATCCTTTCTAAAGAGTTTTCTACTTTAAAAAAATTTCTTGTTTTAGTTTTCGAATATCTATCGACATTTCAAATCTGGCAAGTGCTTATTGATGACTGAAAACAAACAAAATTTAATTGACAATGATGGCACTAGTAACAATGAACAAAGTCAAACTCAATCAACTTTATCGATTTCACGTCAATCAAAATCAATTTCAATCACAACTGCATCTTCCAAAAGCAAAAATCGTACTCGTTCCATTTCAAATGTCTCAAAGAAAAAAAAACGATCAAATTAGATATTTTATCTCAACAGAAAATAATTGTTTTTATTGTTTATTTTCTAGAGTTGCTATTTGTCTGTACATATGAATCAACTTTTGAAAAGTAGTTATTATTTTCGAGTTATGTAGAACAAGGCGATATAAGAAACTGTAACACTTATTTATTATGTATCTATTAGATTTTTTAATACTAATGTGTCTTTCGAAATTAAAGTAATTGATTTTTCATTAGACTTTGATATTCATTTATATAAAGACAGTTATAGAATATTTTTCATAAATCCATTAGGTAAAGCAGTAGATATAAATGAGGAGAGAAATGAATAAATAACTGCTACAAAGTACATGAGAATTTCTAACAAAATTCAATGGTTATTTTTATTTATTCGAGCTTTCGGTGAACGTATTTCATCGAACGATTCATAGAATATTTATTATTAAAATTTTTCCATGTTTGATACTATTCAATCGATTAATTAATCATTTGGATTTTAATATAAAAATTTCTAGCTAAAATCTCTTACATTGTTTCTAGTAAAAATCTTCTAATACCTATGCCATTACCTAATAACATTTTTGAGCTGCGAGATGAGGATTTTTTGGAGGTGGTGCCACAGCAATGTGGAACCACAATGGTCGAAATCTTACGTTATCTGGAAATCAACTCTGCCGACTGTCTTCTTAATATACAAGATCTGTTCGCGTTTTTTCGTCACGACTCACCCGACCTGATATCAATGAAAAACAAAGTGGGAATTACTTTAAGCAATGGAAATTTTCTAGTGAAAGAAGGTCTCTTGTTTCAAGCAAATACTTCTATGCAAAGATTACATGAACTTCAACAACAAACATATTCATCGACAGCTAACGATATGACTATTTCTTCTGCTCTTCTCGATCAACATCCTATTCTTCGAGACATTATTCATGTATTTCAAAATTCTTCATCGCAATCGAATCGTTTTCTCAACACTTTTAAATATACAGTTATCGAAACAATTATTTCAAATCATGATCGTGCAAAGACTCATTATTCTTACAATGATTCTATTCGTGATTTTGCTTCGTGTGTCTACATTCTCGGTGGTCGAAATGTGTATGAATTCATTCGCATCAACATTCCAGGTTTTCTTCCAAGTTTAACTACCATTCAATATTTACTTGACTCGACCACAAGCCGAATCGAAGAAGCAGAATTTAGATACAACCCCATGTCCGATTATCTTGCATCTGAAAAAATAAATCTTATATTTGTTGCTGAAGACTGCACGGCTGTAGTGCCCCGAATAATATATGATGTTAAAGCGAACACATTTATTGGTTTCACACCTCCTCTTGAAAATGGCTTGCCAAAAATGAATTCATTTTCAACTGAATCCTTTTCTGAACTCGAAAAATGGTTTAATACACTAACCAGATCTCATTTTCTTAACCTTCAAATGATTCAACCGATTAATCCAAATGGTGTTTCTTGTTCATCATTCCTTCTTGCTGCTTATGGAACTGATAATCAATTCAAAACCGAAGATACATTAATGAAGTGGATGAGTGTTGTTAATCATTGTAATGAAAAGCATGTAAAAGTGGTCGGTTTTGCCACCGACTGTGATCCACGTTATTTACGCTCAATGCGTCTTTTCATGGACTTTTATGCTGATATGCCAAATCAACAAATCCATTTACGTGATGATGCCTTTCATGCTAAAGTTCCTAAAGTAGTTTCAATATTTTAAATTATCCAACTTTTTCATACTGCTTTCTTTTTCTGTTGTAGAATTGGAACTGGTTCTTTATGAGAAATCGTCAAATGATATTATTCTTTCAAGACGGCATCCATTTATGTACCAAGCTAAGGAATAGATTGTTGTCTTCTAAAGCTACAATGCTATTAGGTGATGAACTTATTAGTATTGATCATCTTATTCAACTAATTGAATCTTCATCAAAAATGAACCACAATTTAGTCAAGTCAGACATTCTGCCGAAGGATAGGCAGAATTATTCATCTTGCGAAAAAATATCAAATAAATCTGTTCTTGATGGACTTGTTTCTATATCAAACTCACGTGGAACTCGAATTTACCTTGAAGTATGTCTATTTACGAGTATAAAGGTATTAAAAAATCTCATATATTTTTTTTTATACCCTAGCTCATTCGAAATATTCGATTGGCTTTTATCAATAAGGAAACTAGTTATCTTGATCGAATTTACTACTCATGGAAAAATGTCTTCCTGATCCGATATTGGTACATCTGGTTAAGTTCAAAACATAAAAGTGATCTTGATTTAATTCTTTCCAAATTATCTTCTACACAAAAACATCAAAAGAAAAATACAAAGCAGCAGTATTTCATTAGTCTTCCATAACTTTTTTCGATCGAAATCAACAGTCACACCCTCGTCTATCTCGGTCTACTCGTAATTCAAAATCATTTACCACCACAATGTTTGAACGTATCAATATTTAACTCACAATCTTGTGAGAGTACCTTTCGTTCATGTCGTGCCATGTCAGGACCTTTTTCCTCAATAGTCAATTTTAATGTTCATCAATTTCTTCAACGAGTAAAGAAGTTATCTTATTTAAATTCTATTAAAAGTCGAAACAACAGCAATAATACAAATACCAATTTTCTATTGCCACGTCATCACAAACTATCAAAAACAATTGATTCTAAACAAATATCGTCTTTATCATTTTCTACTGTATCACTTTCACTTGAAGCGATCGAGAATACTATTTTACGTGCATATTCCGATGTATGTAGTCTAGTAGTTGATATGAATATCTGTCAACAAGATCAAGTTTTACCACTAGAAAAGATGTCTAGATTAGCTAATCTTCAACTTATGAAATCACGAATAGTCGATTATTCTTGTCCTGATAAATATGATTCGGATTTCGATTCAGATTCAGACGATAGCAATTCTGAAGGAGATGACGAAATCACCGCAAATGATGCTGATGATGAAGACTCATTCGACGATGACAACGACCTGTCTGATAATCTCGTCAACATTAGCGCTTCGACGTTCCACGGAATGCGAGTTTTCGATTGGATTAATCCGACCTTAGCTAAATCATACTTTATTGTTAATATCAATGGTACAAAAAAATATTTACATAAACAAACAGCTGCTTGGCTTCTTTCAAAGGATAAGCCTACTTTGTCTTCTGACCGTTTAAAACGTGTTATGACTAATAATAAATAAAATGTACTTCTCTTACATTTTTTCATATTGTCTATTTATATTTTCTCTTTGTTGTGTTAAATAAACTGCTGAAGCTTATTTTAATTAATACTAGAAACGCCTGTTTTTTTTTCGCTTTACTTGCTAAGAACTCACAGAAATTTATCATATTTTCCTTGCTAGTATATTTACGTTTTCTATGAAAATTTATAAGTCAAGCCAACAAATCCTTTTGATGATCCAACACAGATATCTTATGATTGCTATAAAACCTTCAGCTAACTGTTTTTCAATATAAAAAGATGTAGACAATCAATGACAATCATTGACAATCATTGACAATCATTGGCAATCATTGACAATCATTGGCAATCATTGGCAATCTTTGACAATCATTGGCAATCTTTGACAATCAATAGGCAATCAAAGCAATCTGGGCAATCAAAAATTCGGCTTTTTCCCCCTTGATATAGTGTATGTACTGTGAATATTAGTCCTAATTGCGTGAAAGAATAAAAAATTATGTTACAAATCTTTATTTGTGTTTTTATTCGATGAGTTATCGAATTGGGTGTGGGTGTGGGTGTGGATGTGGGTGTCGGCGTGGATGTATAGGTGTCGATGTGGGTGTGTGAGTGTGAGTTGTTTTCGACTACTTAATTACACCAACACCTACACCAAGAGGGTGTGGGTGTAGGGTGTGTCGGGGTCTATCTTTTTTCAATAACACCCACACCCACACCCCGTTATTCAAAATCTGAGTATTTCGTTATCTGCATCTACTTAATTAACCGAACCATTAAGTCACTGTAATTCCATTTTTATTATGTAAAACAAACAATAGATTTTAAAGTACTTTAGGAAACAGACCACAATCGATCTTGAGGGCTTTTTTAGTCTCACTGCACTATATAATCGATGTTGCACAAGACTGTCTCAGACCGCGTGCCTTCGCAGCAGCACTGACAACACAATTACACCGATGTCAACGCACATGCTGCATCAGCTTTGCTTCACCTGTTTGTGTATTGACTGTGTTTTCTTTCTTTGAAAGTTGGAAAAAAACTAATGGTGTTGACACTCAACAAACTTCGCCATTCGTCGATTCCTTATCAAATTCGCTTGCTCTGCGCAAGAGAACGCAAATACTCAAGTATATGTCATTCAATTACAACGCTTTTCTCGCGAAAAAAGCCCAACGAAAGTATGTGCAATAAGCATTCCATGAGAAAGTAGTGTACATAATTGAAAATAACAATTAAAACAGCAAAATACAAATCAGTAATGTTTTAAGGCCTCCTCCCACTCAAAAAAAGTAGGTTTTCATCAGAATTTTCGAAATTGAGATAAATGCATAGGAAGATAGCTCGTCTTCAGATATTTCAGATACGATATGATTTTTTATCGAATGCTCCTTTTTTTTGACTGAACATTTTGATGATTTCTGTAGTCAGCTGCGTGAAAAATATGATTTTTTCTGGGAAAAAAAATGGATTCTGAGATTTTTGAATGGAAAATAAGTATTTTAATTTTATTAGAACATTTTCGAGTAAGCCCATTATGTTTATGTCCTGGATAATAAAATTATTTATTTAGTGAAGCTCAACAAGCGCCAAAAGAAGGTTATTTGTGCGTAGTTATAAAAGATACAGGACAGTTGGTAATTATTCTGTTGAAATCTACCGAAAAGTGCTTGCAAATGCTAAAATATCGTAAAATTTTTTTTTCAAGAAATGTTTTTCATTTTTTCTCAGTTTATGCTTTTTCGATCGCACATCCCAAATTTCTCTGTCCAGGGTCAGTCAATATATTTATATTTTCTTTTGTTTGAAAGAGCCTGAACAGAGAAAAATGGGTTGCCAAATGACCTATTTTTGACCCTTGTTTGGTTCATATCTCTGTCAAACGTCAGTAAATCGAGCTGAAAATTTTACCAGAGCCTCCTTACTTCAGCCCCAACATATGCTCCAAATTTCAGCTCATTTGAAAGTACCTGGGCTGAGATCGATTTCTGAGTGGGGAGGAGGCCTTAAGGTGAAGTTTCCCAATAATATCGTGTAAAACATTTGAAAATTCCTGAAGAAAAATAGTAGAAAAAGCAGAGGAGAACGATGGCAAAAAAAAAGCAATGTATAGAATTAAAATGGTCAATCTATAGGAAATAATAAGCTTATTAATCATCAATTGATCATTTCTTGACAGCTTCTCACTGTGTAAATATTTACTCTTTGCATATTATAGAGTCATGAGTAAATTAGATTGACAAAAGATGAATAGTGGACAGTGCTTCGAAAGCGAATCTTAACTTTCATTTATTTTCACTTATTATGTACTCAAAAAGAGAGTACACTTTCGAAACAGTCAGTATGTTCGGCTATCTAATCGTTTACACCATAACTTTTCGAAAAGTCATGGGATTAAGATCAAAAATTTTGCACACAGAATTGTCTCATCAATATCTCGGTCGAGTTCGACAACAAGAATGTATTTAAAAAAAGGAAATATTCTGATTATTATAATCCTACCATTTTCATTAACATAGATTAAGTATGGAAATCACTTAGAAGTGGTTTGAATTAATTGATTAAGAAAATTTTTTTTTTAATCGTATTCATCGAGTCAATCGTTTGGAAAAAAAAAATTTAATTTATAAATTATAAAATGAAATAAAAGAGCTTTTACTTGTATGTTGAGTATGACGTTTATCAAAACTTTGATAATCCATTTTTTTTTTCACAAATCCGAGAACTATTCTCTTTTGTAACATGATCCTCATCAAATGAGCACCAGGTATTTTTCATTTAGATTCCATAATAAAAGATATCCATAAGCATCGTCTGAGAGTAGATTGAAAAAAATGTCTTCTGACCACACTTATCTTTCGGAGAACGGAAGAAAAGTGAATCAGACGAAGACGATGGTAATTCTCTAACAGAACGTACGTTGGAAAGAGAAAAGTTTACATTTTTCTTTCTTCACCTTTATTAGGCTTGCGAAAACCGATGACACATAGTCTTGCACAATTACTGCAACATGTTGTATAAGAAATGTGTGTTCGTGCGTGTTAACAGCGTTTCACTTGCAATCTTCTGTACGTTATGGCACAAATGATTGTCTATCCAGAAACATTGCAATATCGATAGATTGTCAGCGATATCACTCGCCGTGCGCAGCCTTCCGATGACAACCATGATCAGCAATTGCCGGTGCTCAAATTCCTTGGTACCGTGAAACTGCATGGTACCAACGCAGCCATAGGCTATTCAAATGATGTCAAGCACTGGTGTCAATCGCGTAATCGGATCATCACACCAGTGAACGACAACGCCGGTTTTGCACAATATATGAAGCCACTAGCAGAGCCGTTCTTTATCAACCATGTTTTTCCATCAAGTCCAGCCATTCGGGAATATTACGAACAAGGAGCAAAAGTAGTGATTTTTGGCGAATGGTGTGGTGAGAATATTCAACCCAATGTTGCTCTTTGTTATTTACGAAAGATGTTTGTCGTTTTTAAGATTAGAATGGTAACTCAAATGTCCAAGAAGGATCAACAACAACAACAAGAATCTACTAATTCAAAGTCATTCTGGCTTGAACCGACACATTGGGCTCATATCAAATGGCCTGATCGTTCCATTTACAACATATACGACTTTCCTAGTTGCGAAATTGACATTGACTTCAATCAACCCGAACTTTCTCAAGCAACATTGACTACCATTACAGAACAAGTCGAACAAGAGTGTTCCGTCGGTGCCTATTTCAATATCAAAGGTACTGGTGAAGGTGTTGTATGGACAGAATGGACTCAATCACAAGGTGATCTCACTTTCAAAGTGAAGGGTCGACAGCATTTGATCAGTCAAGACAAAGTCTTGGTACCAGTCCGTGTGACAAGAGTAGCCAATATGAAGGAGTTTTTCAACTATGCATGTACGGAAAATCGAATGCGTCAAGCTTTGGACTATATGCGCGAACAGAAAGTATCCATTGAAGCAACAAATGCGAACATCTTTCTTCGATGGCTCACTGAAGATATTATCAAAGAAGAGAAGGACGTTATGAATGCATCTGGTATTGATGTAAGATCGATCTCGAGTTCAATACATAATCGAGCACATCCATGGTTTATAAAATCAGTCATTCATCATCGACAAGTCCATCGTAGAAAGCAAAATAGTTCCTGTAAATAAATTTTTCAGTCGTTTGTTTCATTTTTCACCATATAATAATATTCGGATTTAAATCCAGTGTTTCCACATTTATTTTTAGATAAAATCTATTCGAGAATTTTTTTTAACGTGAGTATACAACCGACCGACAGGGTTTTTTTAAAGGTACGTCATTATTAACGACATTTGTTTACTCATTTATCAATGGTTGACGTATTTTTTTGTTATTTGAATATAACCATTGTATATCTTCTAAGGGGTGTGCGTGTGGGTGTGGGGTGTGGATGGGTGTGGGTGTGGATGTAGTATTTCTTTCCTCACACCCACATCTACACCCACATCTACACCCACACACCCACACACACCCCACACTCGCACACACCCACACCCACACCCAGTGATACTTTTTCGAAAAACAAATTTTTCTAAAAAAAAACTTTTTTATTTTCTTAGAAACGGTTTTCTGAGTGATATACTATTGTTTTAGTCAAATAAAAGGCACTCGTAAGCAAAAAAAACTGCATGTCCGTCTGCTTATGCGAAAGCTCCCCACTGTATGTCATTGCTACATCGTATAAAACTTATTCTTCTGTAGCCCACCCGAAAAACGAAACCTAGCTAAAACACTGGTTTTAATTATATTCGTGAAGAAATTTCTTCAGTAGAACGTAAAACTATTCGAACAAGAAATCGTTTTTTTTATCATTATGAAATTTTGATTAGTCGAACTTATTTGATAGAGATGATTCGTAATATAAAGAATTCAACGTAAGAATGCTTGTATCAGGCATCGATATTTGTTATTATTCTATATTTCTTATCATTAGAAGTATCTCATTCTATTGTTGAAATCATGCTTAATTTTGTTTTTCTTTACTAATACTACTCAAGTCTAAATATAATTAGAATCTGAAGATGAAACGTGAGAGTAACAAATAAATTAGATAGTTGAATTCAATTATCTGTTTAAAGTATCATTCAACTGAATCTTTCTTTCAAGTAGAAAAAAAAATAAACATTATTAATTTTGATTAATGCCTGAATATGAATATTCACTTTTCTTTCAAAAAACAAATCATCTTTTTGTTGAGTGAAAATGACAAGAATTCATAAGACCACAAATGGGTCTCATAACTATTTTCATTAATAACAATTCTCATTATTATAAGTTGAAGAGTGAATTTACTTTGTTTGTTAATTGATTACAAGAAAAAAAAATAGTGTCAATAATCGTCATAAAGACATAAAATTCACAATCTAAATATACATCCACTAATGACGATTTTCGTTCTTGTTTATTTATCGATTGAATTCATTGATTTAGTATATTTTGTTAAGATAATATTTCTCTCTTAAATGTAAAAAATATTTATTTCTTCATTTGAATTTGATAGTGAAGATTATCAATTATCTTTTTGTTTTTAGTATTGTTCAATCATACTTATTCAAAGAATAAAATCTTATCTAAGATTGAGATACTCGAATGTGATTCCGTAATTAATTCGTATATGATTCTAATAGTTAGATACAACAAGAAAGTTTATTGGATAGCTTGTAGGGCAAAATACATATAATCCATTCCATAAACACAATATTTGATCCTATCAGGTATTTGTGAAGTTAAATCAATATGAGGTCGAATATTTACTACATTTGATGCTATTCAGAAACTTTGACGAAGACATTCTAAAGAATTATTTTCTTCTTCTTCTAACTTACTTTTATCTATTGAGTTGTTGAACATGTCAACATGATATTTCAAGTTTATCTCAAGTCAACAAGTCTCTTGAATAAACAAAACATCTTCGACTTGGAATAAAGTCATTAAATTGTCTATTACTGCATTATTATTTTATTGACTAGGTTTCAGAAAAATAAGTTTTAACAAAATATTTTATTGTTAGATATTCATCAATCTGATGATATCAACTATCAAATGAAATAATTGACAATTTGGAAAGGGTGTGGGTGTGGGTGTGTTAAGCTACCATGATATCGATATTTCACCTAAGCAACTAGGCTTATCAAATGGCATTCGTAACGAATTCGAAAATTCGAAACTGAATTGAATCTTTCTGTATATAAGTATATGAAAGATTGCATTTTGAGTGGCGGCGTTGGGACAAGTTTTTTTTTGTGCATAAGAGTGAGATTTTCGGTAATGTTGTCGATTGGGTGTTTGATCCTTGAGAGATTAAATAAATTTTGCCAATTGTGGATCAGTGGTGGGTTTTGGAAGCTTTTGCTTCTTTAGAATAATGACTTATTTCATTGTTTTTATGATCTTGTTCTTCTACGGACGAGAGTAAATTGTTTTCATTTATTTTTGTGTTTTTGTTGTTTGATGCAAAAAATAACTGGTCATTTTTTTTGTTTCGAATCGTCGGTGGATGTGTACGTCCTTCAACCTGTGGAATTGTCGGTTTGTTTAGTTATTGAATTGACTGGAGTTTAATTTTAAATGACTTTGGTTCTTCGCGATCTAAAATAGAAATGAAAACATATGAATAGAGAGAAGGAAGAGATCGTTGATTGTAACGAAAGTTATATGTGTAGAATATTCCAAGAAGTCTCTGAGTCAAACCACCCAATTTCCAGAAGAGCTAGTGACTATGTGTTACATCTTCAAAAGACGTTTGTCGAGTAGAAAAATTAAAAACTTACGCTTCCGCGTTTCGATACGTTGTAGACAGGCGTTGATGGGTGAAGAAAGTGAAATATGATCTGAAATGACATAGATGTTTTAATATTTAGTATTCTAAATAGGGATAGTGTATCGCTAGACAAACTGAATATTCTATTCATGCAATATCTATGCTAAAGACAGCAATATCGGAAACAAACTAAAAAGAACACAATTAAGAACTAGAAAAAGTGATATAACTAAGAAAGAAAACAGTAAATATGTTTCATGTTGATCGATTGTTCAATATTTTATAAGCATCATTGTTCATAGTATTTATTCGGCGTTATATTGTAGATTGGTTTTCAGTTTTTGATGTCGATTCTAGAAGATATTAGAGAAGTAGGTATTATAATATTCGTAAGAATACAGTAGAGAACATATAAATCTATTCGTAACAACAATTCTTACTTTCCTCTTGTTTTAATGTAAGATATTTGAGAGGTGGTCGTTTACGTGTTAATTCACGTTCAGAATTCGGATGATTTCGATGACCGACAATAAGTCTAAGAGCTTCTAAACCATAACCTTCAAAAGCTTCACGAAAAATCTTATGCATATCTTTTTTCATAGTCGAAAGTCGCTTTTCATGTGTATAGTGTATAATCACTGCGTCACGAAAATTGCTATTTTTCGATTTTTTTGTATCGGTTGTTCTTGTTTGAACAAGTTGTTCTATGTGAGATTCTTCCTTGTTTTCTTTGAATTGTGAGGTACGTGCTTCGATTTGAGAAGATCGAGCAGTAGGTTGATTCATATATTCTTTGCGTAATTCAATAAATTTTTCTTCGTTTTCAACTGTTGGCAGAATTGAATCTGATGATATCTGGTTTCCTAAGATTTTTCGAAATTCTCTATCAATATATCCGGTCGGATAACTAGAAAATGATGTCATGAATACACATAAAACTATAAATATATTATTATTATTATTATAGACGTGAAATTCTTACCCATTAAATAATAACATCAATCGAACAGCACGTCGTTCAATATTAAAAACTTCGAAGTTTGATGAATATCGGATGGCTCGAACAAGAGCTGTTTTTATAATATTTGGAAATGTATATCGTGGATGATCCGAAAGAAATGGAACAACATATGGTTCAGCTGATGGTTTATGATAAACAGATGTATGAAGAGTTCCATTAGTATTAGTCAAGAGTACATCCAAAAATGGAACACTATTTGCAATATTTGATTCTAATTTTATATTTGGATGCCATCCATTAGCATCCTGTAATAATTGTTGAATTAGTTCAATGGATTCGTTCGATGTAAAGAAAACATCATCAATATATCTAAGAATATGAATAGAAATAGCAGAATATATATATATATATATATATATATATAAAGATATTAAGATGTCACATACCGGCCATAGATTTCATTCTTACTAGATTGTCGTCGAATCCAACGTTGTTCCCAATGCCACATAAATATATTGGCTAGAGTTAATGTAAATGGTGAACCCATTGCACCACCAATAATCTGTTTATAGAATTTATGATCGTAGACAAAAGCATTTTCTTTTAAAACAATTTCAGCCAATTTTTAAATAGTTTCAACTGAGATATTTTTAACTCTTTTACCAACATATGTATGAAGAAATTCACCTAGAATTCGAATGGATTCATCTTGTGGCAGCATGGTATATAAGTTATTGATATCAAAAGTACAGAAAAGAGTCGACGGTTTAAGATGACCATCAGCAGCATATTTTTCCAGACATTTGATAAGATTTACACCATCAATAATTGTATTCTCTTTATTATATTGATCATAGATAGGTCGAATGTATTCATCTAAGAAATCGGAAATAGGTCTTGTTACTGATTTAATAGTATTCAAAATAGGTCGTAATGGTGTTCCTTCCTAAACAAAATAAAAGAAACAAAAGAAAATTACATATTTAAGGCAATCATCATTGTTAATAAATTATGAAAGAAGATTATTAACCTTGTGTGGTTTTGGATTAAAATACATGTAAGATAATTTGACTTGATCCAGTTTTGGCATTAGACGATTGTATTCCTTGAGTGGTAATTGCTTATTATTCTTGAGAATATTGAGTGCATTTGTTACATTAGTGAATATTTCCTTCAATGGATTATATGGTAATTCTTGATAGGCTCTTGTATCATCACGATATTTAGCTGCTTTTCTTTCATAATCATTTTTACTACCAATATGAAAACCACCACCTTTATCGCAAATACGTATAATAAGTTTCGCATGTTGTGCCTTCCGTCGAATAGATTTAACTAATTTGAATTCTCGTTGAGCACGCATGCGATCAACATAGGATAATGGAGCCATATAATGTTGTCGAAGTACATTTTCAACTAGTTCAGAATAATGTTTCATTCTTGGGACTGGTGGTTCTCTACGACAGTAGTTCGTTAATTGATTTTTAACTTTCGTAGTGATATCTTTCAGATGATGGTCTATTTGTGTTTCGCGATGTTTCAACTTACGAAGAGCACTTGGATTAGGTCGAGCATAATTTGGACCTATGAAATGTAATCGTAGATAAAATTATCAATCGAGAATGAGAATCATATATGTGTCTTAATATACTTACCTAAGGATAAGTGAGATAATTCTTCAGATTTATAAGGACAATAAAGAACATCAACAATCACTTCAGGTGATACGCCGACTATTGTCTTGGCAGCTGATGATTGTTGATAACGTTGAGCAATGATCTGTCGAAAGTGACTTAATTTATGAAATATATTATCAATAGCTGTTTGAGTATGATGTAACATATAAGCTTTGAAATAGTTGATTAAAGATATGCCATTGATTTGAATTTCAGTAGAAAATTGTTGTAATTCTAATTGATTTAAATTTTCTTTATACTGTACTTGATATTCATTGACTTTATATTCATAGGCAGCATAAAACAGATTTAGTAAATTACGTTTTCCTCCTTTTAAGATTGTACGATGTTTTGTTCGTATATTGACCAGTGTCTGATCAGTAATTGGTGACCTATAAAAATCAGGTGTTGTAATCTTTTCAAATTGATCAAAATTCGGTGGTAGAAACTGATGTAAAATACGTTGTTCAAGCATCATAAATTCTTCGTAAACTTGGAATTGTGTCATTCGTACATGAATGATCTGTTCAAGCATTTGTCGTTGAACAGTGCTGAGATTGTAAGAAAACAAATCTCGATACAATTTTTCATCACGAAGTTCATCCTTAAATTTCATTATTTTATGTTGTATACGTTCGACTAAATAGTTTTGTTGTAAGGAGACATAATTTTTTAAACTTGTATCCATAATATCTAATGTTGGTGATAGAGTTGATATCGCTGGTTTCGTTTGTTTATCCAATTCCATATCGCATTGCTCTAATTAATCATCGGTAATAGCTAATTGTGTCATAATATAATTTTCACATAGATCTGCTTGATTGGTTTTGGCCATTTCATATAATGAACGCTGCAATAAATTAATCAGCAAGAGAAAATTTAAATGACATTCACAATTTCCTTATCGTAGTGAACTTACGGGCCATAATTTTTCTTCGTGACCAATATCTAAGTAAGATTGCCATAAACCTTGATCAAGTTCTAGACGATATTGACGATCTAATAATTGTAAGCGCACATGAAGAAATATTCGTTCATCTTTTTTATTTATTACACAATTAAATTCTTGTCGTAAGGTTTGAAAGATTAAATGTGGTAAATGAGATAAATAAGCCGGTAATCTAATAGGTCATCATAATACATTAGCTTAACTAAATTATTTACGTAAGGAAAAAGATAAACGATGACTTACGGATAATTCATATTCACACTGATACTATCGGATGGGATTGATTGGATGAAAATGGTTCTTTTCATTTTTTTGCGTGCTGCTGGACGAAGACTTACGTTACTTGTCGATGGAACCAAATGATGATGAAGTTCAAATGAAGAAATATCTCGTTTACGTTTCTTTGCAAATGTAGTAGATTTTTCCTGTTTATTGTGAATTTCTTGTTTTTTCTAGGAATACAAGAGTAAGCATTTTGTGATTTATCACACTTTCATCAGTTATTGATCAGCACTTACTGGTTTCGGTTCTGATGTGACCAGAATTTCTGTTGGAGGAGCATTCGTTGTAGTAGTAACGTTTTTCGATTGTTTTGATTTTTTCTTTTTCTTCACAAATTTCCCTGACTTAATCATTTTCTTTATTGCTTCGTCACTAATGCCGCGATCACGTCGTCTCCGACTGAAACGTTGTAATTTTTTAATACCATGATATTTTTTGCGTTTTTTTCCTGGATTTGCCTGTTGTAATGGTTGATCTATGATCATCGGCTGAGCTGGTGATAGCGGTTGATTTGATGCATCGACATTCATGTTTGAAAAAATGAAATTGAATATGAAAAAAATCTAAAAACAAATGACAAAACCTAACATGTAAGTAAGAGATTTTCAACTAAATAAATAAAGAACAATGAGAATAAGAATTAAAACAAATGAATAAGGAAATAGTTTCATGTTTATGATTGACAAGAAAATTGTTCAAGTTTAAAATCATGAACACATTTGAGTCGTTCTTCAATAAGATGGGCACGTTGCACGATTATTTCAATCATTTTCGTAGTTAATTTTTGTTCATCTGGCAGTAATTGTTGGTCTTCTGTAATTTTTTTCATTCTATCATTATATCCATTTTGATAACGCATCTGTTGACTTATAGCTGACTGAGTATAGAGAGTGAGCATATCTGTTTTTGTTTGTTCAATTATTTGTCTATATTGAGCATAGAATTGTTGTTGAATATCGGCATTACCAATCGAATCAAATAAAGGAAAACGAGCGATTGGTAAATGTTCAAAATTATATGATGCATTGTAATGAATAAGTTGTTTATCGAGAAGTTCGGATGTACATTTGCTCAGTTCTTCTTGTTGTTTTGCAGTACAGAGTTCTTCAGCTAATTTTATCTAGTAAGAGAGAAAGAGAGAAAAAAAACGAAATGGAACAGAATAGATTAATCGTTATGAGATTTTTGATGATCTTACTTGAGCTTCATTTGGATTCTGTTTAAGATATTCGTGTTTTATGATTTCTTCCTTATATTCAAAGTAAGCCAATTGTATTTTATGTTGAATTTTCTTCCGTAGACTAAGAAGATTTTCTACGATGAATTTCTCTAATGGTTGTTGAATTATGTTTGCTTGATTAGATAAATGATTTAATTGAACTTGTAGATCAGTATGATATTCTTGTTTAGATTTATCTAATTGAGCAAGACGATTCTTCACATAGGCTAAACATGCATCATTCTTTTCGAGACCTGAACAAACAGCCACTTTGACCATGGACTGAACAGGCTTTACCCATACATGTAGACCTGATTCATTTGGAAAGTTATCACACTTTAATTGACCCAAGCCCGATTGTAAATAGACTTTCCAAAGAGAATATAAAATCTCTATGTATTTGATTCGATGAATCGAAATAGCTATTTGTCGATATTTTTCTAAGTTGTCGGATGATGATGCTACCGCTGTTGTTGTTTTGTTAGATAAAATCGAATTAATCTTTTTTTCAAATGTTTTATTACTTTTAGTAAGATACTTCAGCGTTTCTCTTAGTTGATCTGATTTAATCTTTTTTGGTAGCTTCTTTTCCGACTCTATTTTTGATTCTTTTTGCCGGGAAGTTGACAGTTGACTCAATTTCTGTGACAGAACATGTTCTTCGATCGGCTGCAAAAAAGACAAAACAAATTCATAAATGAAAAAGATGAAGCAACTAGATTCTACTTTGATTTTGTTGCCAGTTGCAGACTTTCTCAATATATCTGTGGATATGACATCTTCTATTTTCATCTTGTTATGATCTTCGTCATCACTATCCGTATCTAACTCATTGTCGTCGACGACTCGTTCTCTAGCATAAATATTATCTAAATCATAATCTTGTTTTACTAGATGATTGGCATCATTCATCATCGTCATTATTCATATGATTATTATCACATGCATCAAGATCATTAAATATTGCCGTAGCAGACAAATGAAAATTTCCACACTATCAAATAAATATTGGTACAAAATTATATGTAGGGCATGAAAAAGTGCGTCTTACTTGATTCACATCAAAATTGTCATTGTCATAGGAATTTGTTTTGAAATTGTTTGATGAACTTGCCATGATTTACTCTACTGAAAGTATGTAAACGAGTTAATCTAGAATTTAATAAGTATCTAAAAAAAATAACAAACATAAAAGAGTTATAACACTGCAGTGAACATGAGCAATAATCTTTAAAGAGGTACAATATAACTTTAAACAAAAGTTGTTCTTTTGTGTACTAAAAAAGTGAGTATACTTTAGAATCGGTCGATGTATCCGTCCGGCTGTTTACACGATAACCTTTGAAAGAAGAGTCCAGTCGCGATGAAATTTTCTACACAGTTTAATCTTAACAATATCTCGGTCCAGAGAAGAAGATGAGAATGATTGGCCTAGCCACTGATGAATTATTGGAAAAATAGTCATTTTTCCCTATGCTTCCCTATGAGAAGATAGACCCTTCTCTACTTTCGTAACAAAACTTTTTCCATCATAGTCAAATAAAACCCCAACTATTATATACCATTCGCTAGAGAATTTCACGAGCTACAAAATGGTATATAAAACATAAGGGAACAAGAAAGTTAACTCCCCTATTGCAAAGATAATTAAACAGAATTCAGTTCTGTGTTTATTTACCCTCTAATTGATCCAGAATTAGAGCTCTATCTTTCGATCACAGAGATGATAGTTCGAGGTTTTCTGAGGTGGAGAACTCGAATCTGTGTTCCATGCGACTCGAAATTCCAATGGTTGAACAGTGACTAATAGAAATCAAGTTATAGGAAAAACGAGTTTCTAAAGGTAAATCAAGGTGAAGAGTTCAAATGTGAGCTGAATCTGCCTCCAAATCCTATTGGTTGAACAGTAGCCTATAGAAATCAAATGTTTACAGAAAAGATTTGCCGAAACAATTTTGGTGTCCATACATTCTAGGATGACTCATCTGTCTCATTCATTTGTTGAAGTACACATAATTCTCGGATTTAAATCCAAGGTTTCGACATTTATTTGAACAGAATGATCTGTATGTATAATAAAAAGTAGTCAATTTATCTGAAAAAGAACAAGAAAAATGACAGGAAGAATCAAATGGTTATTAAACTAATGAAAATAGAAATAATGTGAAATATTCAATTTAGAATTAGAATTAAGACTGCATAAAAATAGATTGAGATCTAAATTTATAGATACATTTAATGCGTTCATTAACTTTATTATAACATTGATTGACAAGATAAATCATCATTGAAGATATTTTTTCCTTTCTGATTCAATGAATCTTTAGACGAATGCATTTTCTGTACATCAGCTTCATATTTCTTCTTATATTCTTCTCGTTAACCTTCAGTTGATTGCAGATAAACATCATATCGAGCAGCTCTCGATTTTTCGGCAACTTCTTTGTGTTGTGTTTAAATAATTCTTGTCTAATAGTTGTATTTTGCATAGAATTAATTAATAGATAATAAGCTATTGATGAATATTTAACTGATTGACTCGGTAAATTATAATAATCAATTTTTTGTTTTAAAAAATGCTATTCTTGTTCTGATGTTTCTTTTTCATATTTACTTTGACAAATTTGGTTTTGATTAATTCTTTCTAAAATATTTTTTGATTAGTTAGATTAATAGAAGATTTATTTTTCTTGAGAGAAACATACTTGATATTCATTTGGTTTATATCAAAAATATTCTAATTTCCATACTCGAATATGATAATCGTAATGAATAAGTTCCACTTTATGTTCAATTTCCATATGTGTAAGAATGAAGATTTTGTTCACTATATAATTCAACTAGCGCGAACCCGTGCATACTGCACGGTAGTTTTTATGATCGAAAGCAAGTTCTTCGTGAGTATCAGCGGATTATCGGGTATATTGTTAAAATATTTATCTCCGTTGTATGAAAAGAATTTATTTACGTAATTTTCATTTCATTCTGAAACAACAAATTTACAAAATTTCTTTGAAAACAATGGTTTTAGTTTTATGTCTTTCACTGTTTTTTTCTTCTTTGATGATTTGTACCTTGACAGATGTTAGAGAGCGAACTCTTGAAAAAGCAACATAAAGTTGTCCATGGCTGAAAACTGGTTGTGGTAGAAATAGTCCTAATCGATCGAAGATCTGTCCTTGTGATTTGTTAACTGTCATAGCAAATGAGAGTCGAATAGGAAATTGATGTCTACGTAGTTGAATGGGCAAAAACGGATCAGAGGGTGTCAAAGTAATTCTTGGTATTAGAACTCGGCTTCCTGTGTTAGATCCAGTTGCGACTTCACAATCAATCGTATGATTTAGTAGACGTCGCACAATCAGCCGAATTCCATTGCATAGACCTTGATGAACATCGAGGTTGCAAAGAAGCATAACAATTGCACCGATCTTTAATTTAAGTTTATGAGGAGGCATTCCTGAAGGTGTAAGGCTATTAAAAAATTCTGTAGGGTAGTTGGTAACATCATCACCATCTTCACACTGTACTTCATCCACACTTGTGTAGGTTTTTTCTGTTCTGGGTAGCCGTTGAAGAACTTCTTCATTTACCAGGAGAGAATGTTCATTTTTGGGACAAAGAATTGTTCTGTTGCATAAAGTTGGAACATCTTCTATAGAAATGTGTTGGCCAAATATCTCATCGACCAAATTACTATCTAACAAACAGGCCCTAGGCAAGTCGATTTCATCATATTCGTTTGATGGTAATTCACCATTGCCAAGTTTAATCAACCACTTTGAGAACTCTTCTTCACCTGGTCCTGTTCTCATGTTCTGCTGTAGATGCATGACTTTGAAGTAAGGCCAAAGGTTGAAACTTTTGAGACTTGGTGCAATTAATTCTGATCTGTTTGCAAATCGAATGACTGGAAGAACTTGTCGAAAATCTCCACCGAGTATCATAACTTTTCCTCCAAAAGGTGCATCGATGTTCATTATATCTCTCAGCAAAATATCAACTGCATTGAGAGCATAACATCGAGCCATTGGTGCTTCGTCCCAAATAAAAATTTGAGTCTTTCTAATCTCTTCAGCTTCCTTACTGTTTGGTCGGATACTTGATGTAGATGTTTGTAATATAGGTACGGGAAGCTTGAAACGACTATGTGCAGTTCTTCCTTCAGGTAATAAACTTGCAGCAATTCCTGTCCATGCAACTGTCATAACGTGGACTCCTTGTCCCATGAATAAATGGTACAGAGTGTTGTAGAGATAGGTTTTTCCTGTACCTCCAGGACCATCGATAAGGAAACATGAGCCAGTAGTGATGGTTGATTGTTTACCATGACTTGCAAGAATTGCATCTGCTATTGAACGTTGATCTTGACTCAACATTGCATACACTTCTTGTCCTATTCGAAGTTCTTCTTCTTTATTGATAACTTTTGATTCAAATGAATAAGGAACAGATGTTAGTGATGGTATACCAAAATCACTACAACTTCGGCCTTGTTGTTTCAGCTTTTCATCGATTGCATAAAATGCCATTGCTTCTGCTGTTTCAGCATCCACCTGTTGCATGAAGTCCTCGGCCATATGTGCTTTAAACGAATTCCAGAGGTCTACAGGTTTTGTTGGATTCCAGTATAGAAGTATCACACAGAAAAGTGTTCTTAGCTGTTGTGGCATCTGAAAGATAACGGCTTCAGACATGCATTTTTCATATTCAGTATCATCACGCAATAGACCTCGTCTTTTAGCAGCTTCCATAAATGTTTGACAGACGTGGCCATCTACTGTTTTGAGATCATCAAAACTACAGGCACCAGGAGTATATAACAGTAATAATCGAAGATGGTAGCGTTCTACATCACTGGGGCTGACGGAGTACATTCTACCGATGATGTTTTCACCTTGTACTCGATGCTTCCATGTTCCATTACGTTCAAAAACGAAGTGCTCTGGAATATCATGGTAAAAATATTTTTGAGCATCTGGATTTTTTGAATTTAATTTGAAGCATGCAGTAAGTGTTGTGTCTTTCATAGTAGCTTTTTCCAAAGCTTGTCGTTCGTTTCCTTCAGCAAAATAAACTGGCTGCTGATTTGGAAGATGGACAGCTAGTCGGATAATAGCATGAGACTTATCATGTAATGGAAATTCAAAAAGTCTCCATGCAGCTTCAGGTGCGCTTACATATCTTGCATCGAGATGTGCTTTAATTTCATCCCATTCCAAAGTTCCTTGAGCAGCACCTTCTTGCACTGGTCGTTGTAATTTTATGTTAGCACAATCATGTCCCTTGTAAATGTATTTAAATAAATATTTGATACTTTTCACAGTTGCACAAATTTCCACATTAATATGAGCATTGTATTTCATTAGTAAATATGGATTATATGGAACTATCCATCTATTGTCAACTTCATACTTCCCAATAGTCATAGTAATTCCATTATCTCTTCTTCGATATCGTGGATATCCATCCTTATTTGGTAGAGTATCATTTGGAAATTCTTTTGGAAATTCTTTTGAGCACTTGCCATCTTCCATGCAAGGAGAATGTGGGTTTAATGCTCCACATGGCCCATGAATCATATGCCTTCTTACACATTCATATAATTGTGGAAATTGGACATGATCTGGTATTTCACTGCAGACGATATGGTCAATGTGATTTTCATCTTTTGGCTTATCTTCGTTGGCCAAAATAATAAGCATGTGACAATGTGGTAAGCCACGCTTTTGAAATTCGATTACGAAGACATTGGCTATCGTTCGTCCTAATATATGTTTCTTGAAGATATCATCAATAAGTTCATTAAGTTTGAGTTTAAAGATTCTGGTAATTAGATCAGGTCTATCGGATGGAGTTTGACCAGGAAAAAGCTGTTCTTCGATTTCTCTCCATGTTGGATTACAGGTAAATGTGATGAATAAGTCTGGTTTTCCATATTATCGGACGATTGCCGTTGCGTCTTGATAATTCTGTTGCATTGCTCTAGGACTTCCTTGAAAACTTGATGGAAGTATTATAACACGTCCAGGTCTTAAACCTTCAGTTTCAGCTTCATTTGCCAAATGATCCATTAGACCTTGGTATAATTCTACTCGAAGAGCCTTTTGATTTTGTCGATGAAACTCAAGGCGATTTTGTTCAGTTTTCACATAAGCATCAACAATATATTGCTGGAATAATTTTCCTCCATACTGGATGGCACTGAAGGTTGGACAAATAGCCAATCGATAGCTGTAGAATTGAAGCATTGATACTCTTTTTCGATTTCGTGATTGATCAGTTTTTTCCAATTCTGGGTACCATCCTTTATCTCCGCGACGAAATAAAGAGGATAAATCATTGGATCACAGTTGGGATCTATAATATGAATTGTCTGAAGACTTTGACCACGTGGATGAATAGCAATATGTCGATATGTTGGAACTTCACTATCTTCACCTACGAAAACTGCAGCGACTTCATTCGCTGTTGGAAGATTGTAGAGTCGCCGATCGTGAATTCCACGATTAATGTCAAAAATCATTCGAAGTGGAGGCGGTGCTCGTTTTTCTCTCTTAGCTCGATCAATTTCTTCTTGTTCCACTTCATGCATCATCTTGTAGGCAGCAGCATAAGGACTAATTCTCTTCATTATATCGCCAAGTTTGCTCATTGTTGTTTCATTGCAATTTTCATTAGCAGCATTTCCCATCCGTTCTTTTAATGCCAAGGATGAGTCCAAAATGTAAAGTTGTCTAAATTGAGCTCTCTGGCCAGGACCAGGATTGAGTGGGCCGATCCGATGATAGATTTGTCCATGAATGCGAAAGCAATAGGGTCCAAAACCTTGTGGTAAATCAATTTCAGCTCCCATAGATGCGAATGCAAGAGCACTATTGTAACTTCTAATATTTTCTCGAAAATGTTTTGATTCAACATCGGTTCCTTGTAGAAGAGTTTTGATTTCATCTGGATATGGAAGAAGTTCGGGAAGTTGAACAGACCCATAGTGACAACATTGCTTGAATTCATCGTGTCTATCGGATGTGCATTCTTCTTTAAAGTGAAGGGCATTGCAATGTTGACAAATATTATCCATTCTTCCATGATAACTTTCAGAAGGAAATTCATCTCGAAGTGCCGCTGCATACAAAGATGAGCTTTGTTGTCGACGACGGCGCTGACGAAAAGCGTTCTTCACTTGTCGTTCAAGTTGTTCATCATCAGTTTCTTGCTCTCTTCGTCTTTTTTCTCGTGAGGCATTCTTTTCTTGGCGTTCACGTCGTTCCTCATCCGTTTCTTGTTGCCGTCGTTGTCTCTCTCGTGACGCATTTTTCAGTTGTCGTTCACGTCGTTCCTCACCAGTTTCTTGCTGCCGTTGTTGTCTTGCTCGTGATGCATCTTCTACTTGTCGTTCATATCGTTGCTCATTCGTTTCTTGTTCCCTTCGTTGCCTTACTCGTGATGCATCTTCTACTTGTCGTTCATGTCGTTGCTCATTCGTTTCTTGTCCCCTTCGTTGCCTTGCTCGTGATGCATCTTCTACTTGTCGTTCATGTCGTTCCTCATTCGTTTCTTGCTCTCGCCGTTGTCTTTCTCGTGATGCTCCTTTTCGTCGACGTTCTTGCGTTTGTTGCTCTGATTCTTGTAGACGATGCAAGCGATGTCTTGCTGCATCTCTTTGCAGTCGTTCCTTTCTGCTCTCCTCGCTTTCTTGTGCACGTCGTTGTCGGATCCTTTCGGATCTTCGAAGAGTTTTCAGGTCATGGTTTCCATGTAATGCTTCGGGTGCAAGTTGGTTACCAGCATTGCTCAAATTGAAGATATTCCCTTCGGCATGTGCTGTTAATATTGACTTTTCATATTCATGATCCGCAGTAGAATCTTTTGATGTATCGGTCATCGTTGATATTTGGAAAATGATCTGCCTCGAACTCCAACGGGTCTATTTATACCCTCTTGTAGCCTCTCCTAGAACCTTCGAGAAAATTCTCTTGAACTGTCTATCGACCATTGATGACTCATGACCCGTGACTCATGACCATCATCTATCGTTAGTAAAAATTCTCGAATGTTCTTTACCCTCTAATTGTTGACCTTTGACCTCTGACCTCTGACCTTTGACCTCTGACCTTTGACATGTTCATGCAATCCTTCACAAATCTTTCAGAAAGATCTAGAAAGTTCTGGAACATTCTAGAACATTCTAGAAACTTCAATTTGGTACACGTAATTCTGGAATGTTCTAGAAAATTCTAGAATCTTTCACCTTTGACCTTTGACCTTTGACCTTTGACCCGGCACAGACAGACAGACACACACACACTGAACATTATATATATAGATATGCATATATATAGGCAGAGTGATTATAATGGACATAATGGGGATAGTGGTTATAATGGGCACAAGTGGCATAATGGCTTGAATGTTCGTAATTGCCATCTATGTGTGCAACGTTCGGTGTCAGTCTGTATATCTGCTTGTGCTTCATAAACGATCGAAGGTTAAAGACGAAATATTTCAAAGTTTTGCACAATTTTTGATAAATTATGTGTAGCCAACTAGACGTTTCTAGAATGTTCTGGAGCTTTCCACTTCTTTCTGAAACTTTCACTGCGGACCATATAGTCAGGTAAATGGCCAAAGGTCAAAGGTTAACGATAAAAGGTCAAGGTTTAAGAGTAAAGGTCAAACAAAGTGCTCCTGTCTTCTAGAAAGTTCTAGAAATATGTAGACTCTTTCTAGAATATTCAGAGCCATCTGGAGTTTTCTATATCTACTATAATGATCTGGCATTTATTGGATTTTTCTACATCACTCTAGAATTTTCAGTGCTATTACGGTATGCATGATCGAAAATGTTCTCCAAGGTTCTAGGATAGGCCTGAAAACGGTTGAAATAGCCCCGTCTCAATGACAAGCAGACCATTTTCCTAATATCAATGATGACCAATACATTGAAAGATTTTTCTATTGTTTGTGGTTGTGAAAAGTGAATTTTTTTAAAGAATATACTGAAACTTTATACATGACATTCATATATTTTTTTGTAATTTTTTGTATTAGTTTTGCGGACGGTTACGAAAAACAGGATAACAATAACATATAAAGAAAAGAAACAGAAGGAACAGAAAACGAATAACGGAATCGAAGCATTGATGGTAAGATTTAAATATATTGTTTATTCTTCTTTTTCTCTATTCTTTCATTATTGTATATCTTAATACTATGGACACTGTACCTGAAGAAGAGATCGAACCTTCTGATCTCTGGTTAATAATCAACGCTTAGAACCACTACATTATCGCCCCAGCCATCAAAAAGTGAATACCAAGAGCACTAACAATGGAGGTATGTGTGTTGATAAGTGAAAAGATGGCATATATTCAGGTCAAACAAAAGCTCTCATCGCCAAACTAACAAGGCTAAAAGATTAGCGACCCTTGGCTTCTCTAGAGGAAGATATTCGATTTTTACTGTAGTTATATTACATGTAGGATTTCTACAAGTGAGAATTTCAGTGAGATTTAGTTTTCTTTTTTCACAATGGTTGGATAGGGCTGATCGAGTTGCATTAGAAAAAGCATGTTTCAAATTTTAAAAAGAGATTTTAAAAAATATTGAACGAAGAGTCCAAGTTACTGTTATTTGCAAATATAAAAAAAAAGATCCAAAATGCCGATCCTACCCAAAACTTTTTTTAAAAATCTCTTTACAAAATTTGAAGCATACTTATTTTAATGCAATGCGATTAGCTCTATTCAACCATTGTGAAAAAAGAAAACTAAATCTCACTGAAATTCTGAATTGTAGGAATTCTACATGTAATATAACTACAGTACAAATCGAATATCTTCCTCTAGAGAAACCAAGGACCGCTAATCTTTTAGCCTTATTAGTTTGGCGATGAGAGCTTTCATTTGACCTGAACATGTGTCATCTTTTCACATATAAACACACACATCTCCATTGTGAGTGAAGCTATAGAGAAGTAGGGCTATGAAAGTATAAGATTATAAAGGGGTAAGGGTACAAGGGGATAAGGCTATATAAAGAAATAAGACTATACGGAAGAACTGCTAAATGTGGGAGATACTCTTAGGGGTTAGGCTATGAATGCTGTATGCTAGAAGAACTACTAGAAATATAAAGCTGTGAGGTCGTAAGGCTGCATGGACTATCCGTGATAGAAGGATGTGACGCCCTAGGAGTTCTATGCACATAATGTCGAGTGACTACGTGTTTATTACGAGCATTCCGGCTTTTCCCAATAAGATTTTCGCCAATACGAAATTCCCTTGAACTTTCCCTAATAGACCTTCTGCAATCTCATCAATTGGAGACTGTCCACTGTACTTCCGTCAATACCTCTACTAGAATTTCACGAACTTGATTGTGAATTTCCTATAAATATATGAATTCTGTGTTCACATTGCTCCATCACAACTGGCTAAAGTCCATCGTACTTTCGCCAACGCATCCTATGGAATTTCGGCAATTGGTGACAAGGCAGCGAGTTTCGTTAATATATCCCTGGATTGTCACCAGTGGCGAACATCCTACTGACGAGAATTCACATATGATGTCTTCGGAGAATATTTCCTGAAACTCGATTATGTCCTAGGGTAAAAGATATATAGATACATAGGTTAAGGAAGTATTGAGGTATACGAGAAATAGGCGGTATAGGAGATATAGGAGGTATAGGAGATATAGCAGGTATTAATTAAGTAGTGCAGATAATATTTATACGGTGCTTGACTTTGAATAGTGATTCAGTCAGATATATTCATTCAAGTTATCGATCCTTGCTCGAAAAAATTAATCATAAAAAATAAATAACTATTTACTGTGTCTCCTACACCGTCTATTTCTAATTCAACTTATCGATCCTTGCTCGAAAAAATCATTTATAAAAAAAATAAATGTTTATTGTGTTTCCGATACCTCCTATATCTCCTATACCTCCTATATCTCCTATACCTCCTATACCTTCAATATCTCTCATACCTCTACACCTCCTATACCTTCTGTATCTTCTATACATCCTATATCTCCTATATCTTCTGTACCTCCTGTACATCCTATACCTCCTATACCTATATATCTATATACTTCTTACCCTAGCACATAATCAAGTTTCCGGGGATATTCTCCGAAGACATGTGATCAGAATTCGATAGGGGTAGGTTCGGCAACCCTCTGTTACCAAGCTTAAAGTTAAAGTGTTGAGGTGGCACGTTAAAGAAGAACACGCTGTCATGTAGTATCCAGCGGTTCTGGCTAGTTCAACATGTCATGTTCATTATGGGCACTATTCCCATTATGCCCAACATTGCCATTATGCGCCGAATGCCTATTTCGGTCGTCATAGGCACTATGGCCCTTATGCGCATTATGGTCACTACCGCTATTTTCCCATAATGGCCGTTATGGTCAATACCACAATTACGCCGAAAAAGTCAATTATGGCCACTACGGCGATTATGACCATTATTATGATCATGCTCATTATGGTCTAGATACCACTAGGCACATTATGCGGATTACGTACATTGTGCCCATTATTGCCATGATACCTATTATGGCTATAATCATATCTGTGCCAATTGTGGTCGTTATGGGCATTATGCACATTTCGCACAATATGCCTAGTACCGCCATTTTGCAAATTGTAGCCACTGTGTTCTTTATGGCAACTATGACCATTACACACAAGTTGCCCATAACGCCCATTACGGTCGTTATGTCTATATGCACACTGCGTTCATTGTGCACATTATTCGCGTTATACGCGTTATGCTCCTCATGGTGTTTATGCCCAAGACAATCCTAATGCCCACTATGGCAGTTATGGCCACAATGCACATTATGCAAAATAAGGCCATTACACACGTCATCATCATTACCGACATAATACCCACTATGCCGATGATGGTTGTTGTGACCATTTTATTCGTTATGACCAATATACACATTGTGTTCATGATGCCCATTATGCATACTATATAAAGGATGGCCGTTGTTTCGATTACGGCCATTGTTCTCACAGCGCCCATAATTCTCATTATACTCATTATGCGTATGTTACCAATGACGACCATGATGTTCGTTATGCCCATTATGCACACTACGCGCATTTTGCGCATCATTGCCATCATGTGCTTTTTGTTCATTATTCCAACTATGCGGATGATGCCCATTATGAACAGTATGCCTTTTATGTCGAATATCCCGGTTATGCTCAGTATGTGTGTGGTGCCTATTATAACCGCTATGATCCTTATGCTCGTGGAGGCTGACATTTGTAATATGGTGAATGTGGCTGTCAGATAGAGGTCAAGCTTTAAAATTTAATTCAACTATTCAATTATTTAATAAATGAATAGTTGAATTCCGAGTATTGACTTATTATTCTATGCAATATTTGAATAGTTCAGTGTCAAGTATTCAACTATTGAAAAATTCGTTAATTGAGTACTTGAAATTCAACTATTCAAATATGCCATTATTCATCTAAGGGCTAGTTGAAGTTGAAGTATTGAAATATTCGATAATTAAATAACTAAACATATAGTATTCAATTAATCAACACTTGAACATTTAGTGAAGGGTGCAATCGCTTTTGTCTGCCTAAATCTTTTTTATATCAGTATCGTGACCTTCAGGAACGCAGCGCCACCGATGAGCCGCAATCCGTGTATCTTTCTTTGTGCACAGTAACCAAAGCAGATCATACCCATGTCCACCACTGCATACTTAAATGCTTAAATAATTCAGGTTCAGCCATTCAGTAGCTGCATACTAGAATACCGAAATTTCCAGTATTGAACAACTGACGAGTTAAATACTTGAATTTCAGGTATTGAATAGTTGAACAGTTGAATAATTGAAACAACATTTCAGTAATTGAATACAAGTGCCAAGTTTCACACTACATTGCAGCTAGGGCCATTGCCTTCGTTATGTCTAATATGGTTTTTAGGGGCATCATGTAGATTATGCGCATTATAGTCTTGAGACCTATTAACCCGACCGTTATGGCCATGGGGTACTATACGCGGTGAGCGACCATTATGGAGATTACGACGGTTTTGCCCACTATGCACATTAGATACATTATGCACATTGTGGCCATTGTGGCCATTACAGTCACCACGGCCATTGTGTACATTATCCCTACCATGGCCACTACGCTGATTATGCTACTTATTCCCATTAGGCCTAATATGCCCATTGGGTCCAATGTGCCAATTCGGTCGAATATGTCCATTAGGCCCAGTATGCACACTATATCCATTACCCACACGATGTCTCATAGGTCCACTAATAGAGTTGTACCCACTAGGAACATTATGCTTGTTACGCAGTTTATGGTTATTATGCCGGTTATCCTCATTATGCCTATCAGGCCCAATGTGCCGACTACATCCATTATGCATATCATGTCCAATAGGCCCACTAATAGCGTTGTACCCATTAGGAACATTAATCTCATTACACAGTTTATGGCAATTATGCCAATGATGCCCAATATTCCCAATAGGTCCAATATACGCATTGGGCACAACACATCCATTACCGACATCACGTCCAACAGGTCCACTAGGACCCTTCTACCCATTGGGAACATTGCCCTCGTTACGCAGTCAATGATGATTATGCTCATTACTCCCCTCGTGCACATTATCCACGACATGCCCTTCCTATCTAATATGCCCTCTATGCCCAT
>CAJNOL010001798.1:8062-37078 GCA_905250125.1 Rotaria sordida
AAAAAACTCAAGAAAATTCGTTAGATTATTTCACATGTGAAAACGAAGGTAGAATATAACGATTATTGATACATTAAATTTAGTTAAAAATAAAAAACTCAAGAACATTCGTTAAATTATTTCACATGTGAAAACGAATGTAGAATATAACGATTATTAATACATTAAATTTGGTTAAAAATAAAAAAACTCAAGAAAATTCGTTAAATTATTTCACATGTGAAAACGAATGCAACGTTTAACGATATGTAATGAGTTAGTTACCGTTAAAACGATAATCACGCGTGAAAAAGCATGAAAAATCTAACGCGTTTACACGAGTTTTCGGAATATAACGAAAGTTCATGATAATTTTCTTCGTGAAATGGCGTTAATTTGTCTTTTAACGCGTTTTTTTGCGTTAATTTTAACAATCATTTCGTTAAATACCTTTTTATTTTTACATGGGAATTATCATGAACATGAATATAATAGAAAACGAAGTAAAATACCTAGACTACTTTATACAAATGAGAAAAATTCTATGAGTGTGGGCATGAATGCAAACATACATTGGAGAAAAATTGAATATAATAAAAAAGCTATTAGAGCAATCCCTGCGAGATTAAAATATGAAATACGATGTAAATGTTGTTTCTAATCATAGGAGATTGTTTTATTATATCTATTTTGGTACAGATTTCTTCATTATCCTTGTACATAATTCTTCAGAAATGCAATAAAGGAGTAGTTCATATATTAGAACGAAAGATTACTGATATATGGTCTCAGATCATATATCAGCAATAACTGTCACAATCTGTGACGAAGGGAGGAGATGTTATTAAGGCGTCTGTCACAGTCTGTAGGACGGCGACAGTCCAAAGTTCTACCTCATATACATCTCAAATTCCACAACAAGATAAGTGTGAATCGCGTGATTGAGGATTCGCTTTGCATCTTTCTGCTACTGAAATCTGATCAATAGATTTAAATATATGTTTGCTCGCTGTTGAAGATGCTGGAATAGAATTCAGTGTTGACGTCAAACATCATTATTGTGAATACACACCTGCATGCTTTCTCCATCACAATAATACACATTCACCTTTTTGATAGTTCATTTTCTTCTCCATGTATTCAATTACGTGATTATACAGTTCATCCTCATTGATAGAGGAATTTTGGTTAAAAATGAATTCTTTGTTTCGCCAATCGCTGGGTCGGGTTCCAGGCACCCGAGGTGGTTGTAGAACACTAAGTGAAGTCTCTTTAAATTAGGGAGTTTTCCATAGAAAACAAGATTGACTCGTTTAAATTAGAAATATCAAATAGGATAATTTTTGTTTTTTTGTTGATTACTAAACGTAAACAGAGAGAGTTAAAGAAATATTAGCATAAAGCGTACGAAGTTGATTGAAACGTTCATCGAGTAAATACTGACAATCAGTAAGATAACGGGAGCGTCAGAATAAATAAGTGTCTCAATCTCTTCTCAATATCTCTGCCAATTCTTGTCATTTAGAGCTGAAATCATTTAAATTTATTCAGCGGTTAATTCTCAATCAAATTATAGACAAATATGTATTATAGAAATAAAAATGAAAAAGATATGCTAGAGATATTGTGAACAAGTAATATCAACAAATTTCAAGTAAAATAATAGGCATTAATTTTTGCTTTCTCTCTGCTATTTAACCGTTGTTAGAACTGGTTAATGCACAATTTCTCGTGCAATCGCATGTGCTCTTGCTACAAGAACCTCAGAAAGACATTATTAACCGAAAAAAATTTGACCAATAATTGACTATTATACAATAGAGATTTATCGAGAAAACCTGTAAACATATCTATAAGATAGACATTTTCAAGCTCTACAAATTAGATAGTTTAATATTTTTTAATATCTTGATGTGAGAAAGAATAAACACAAGAAGAATTTTTACATAGAAATAGAGGAAAGGAGCAGAGGTATTGCAGAAATTTGTAGAATCTTTTATAGAGTATATGACATTTCAGTAATTTTCGAATTTCTTGGGCTCGTCGCTGGTTGGAAACTAGGCACACTGCACAAAGGTTGATTTCATCGCTAATGACTACTTGAGGATGGATGGACAAATAGGTGAACAATAAATATAAATTCTACTTTTCTCATCGATCGAAAGCGTTTTAGTACAAATAGAACACTACTGAACAATCACATAAAATTGTTTCCTTCCTGATGGTAAGGATTTCGACGTTCTCGTCAATGTCATTACCTTCGTTTCAAAAACAAACTAAATGATTATTTATTTCATTTGATGATCGGTTTTCATCGTTAAGTTTTCTGTCGATCATTTTAATAAGATCTAAGAAACTATTACCAAGACAGTTATTATTTTAGATATTCTCTGTTCTGATAGATGGACATTTCAATTTAAATTTGACAGCAACAGCTAGACTAGGAAGTTGTCAAGTGAAGTATTCTCGAGTTTACATCATTTATGGCAAAGTTACTTTCATGAACTCTATCGACAATCAAAGGTTCATGAATGATTCCGTATACATAGCCAAAAGTTTCAATTGATGATAGAAACCTTTTTTCGCATGATTACTTCTTAGTTTTCTAACTTCATTCCTAAGATGAGGAGTAACGATGACGAGCTGTGGCAGTAGCTTCATAGCACCTTAAGATACTCTACACAATTATGCAAACTACGCCTAAATGATTGGCTTAGTGTTAAGATATTAAGGTGTTCGTGTTAGCATGTGGTTGCATGGTATGATCGGGACTGAGTGTAGGTATAAAAGTGGGCGTTGGTCTTCTTCCTACTATCGCATGCACATTCATCACCAGACCTACACTCACAATCCCATTCACACATCCAGACCCACATCTACACTCTCGTTCTTGTTGCTAAACTTTTCGCCGTCATTTCACTGTTTTCGCATACAGCGAATACAATATGATGCTTTGCAAACATCTTTGTTTTTCTTATCTCTATGCTCTGTGGAGGCATTGTGTAATAATCAAAAAAATAAGAAGGTGCAGATCTCGATAAGGGAAACACGTGCCTATTTGAGTCAGACCACTCACAACTATTCGGAAGAATGAAGTCATACACTGACTTTTCTTAGACTATGTGGTCCGATTAATTTTCTCTCTTTTTAAAACGAGTTCACGAGAAAAATTCTGATAGATCCACTTTGTTTGAGATGGCTATATCAGAAGAAGGGTCATTTTGATTAGTTCAGAATTTTTATTGAATTTCTATTTAGAAAATTTTAGCAAGATCGAATCAATAGAAGCCCGCGAACTTGGAACTATAGCTATGCAAGAATTAATTCAATCGGCACAAGTCATCTTGCCATGTTCACCATTTGATGAGACACTCACATTCTTTACCAATCGACTGGGTTTTCGACTTAATCTTATTTCTCCAGCAGATGATCCAGCAATCGCTGTACTTTCTGGATATGGACTCAATTTACGACTGGAACGCAATACTGGCGAAATGGCGCAAGCAGCTGGTACAATTCGTTTATTCGTGAAAGATGATTCCGAACTTTTTCAGAATGATAGCACAGAAATGTTTGCACCGAATGGTACCAAAATTCAAATTGTGAAAGAGACAACCGAATTGGTGATACCACCCATCAAACAATCATTTGTTTTGTGTAAAATAGCTACCGATGCAGCATGGGTCAAAGGACGTGCGGGAATGAATTATCGTGATTTAATTCCCGGTCGACAAGGTGGACGCTTTATTGCATCGCATATTCAAATTCCGATTGGAGGTCCAGTGGCTGACTCTGTACATTACCATAGTATTCGATTTCAAATGATCTACGTCTATCGGGGTTGGGTACGACTCGTCTACGAAGATCAAGGACCTCCATTCGTTCTTCAAGCAGGAGACTGCATTTTGCAACCTCCTCTAATTCGTCATCGAGTGTTAGAAAGCTCGGCCGGTCTTGAAGTGATTGAAGTCGCATGCCCAGCGACACATAACACTTACGTCGATCATCACATGCAGCTACCTAATACTGAGCAGCGGCACGATCGTGACTATGGAGGACAGCGCTTTGTCAAATACCTTGCAGCAGATGAAACGGCTTCATGGCATCCGTGGCGTTTATGTGGCTTCGAATTCCGAGATACTGGAATCGGCTTGGCTACTGCAGGTCTAGCCGGTGTTCGTATTGTTCGAAATAGTGGTGATCTCAAGTCTCAAATTTTGCAACATGATGCTGAGTTCGTCTTTATTTTTGTTCTTACTGGCGAACTCACGCTACATGTCACTGGTCATAGCGCTGAAAAGATGACAAGCGGAGACTCCGTTGTAATACCGGAGAAACTTTCATACAATTTCAGTGAATGCTCAAAAAATCTGCAGTTCCTAGAAGTATCACTTCCTGAAACTGTCAATTTTGTTTGCGAATAAAAATGAAGCACCATCAATCAGAGAAAATATTGAGAGAATAGATTATTTTTGATCAACAAAAACGCTAATTTCCCAAGAGAAAGCTCGATAGTTTGAGAACCGACGTTTAGACTAGAAAATTGCATCGACTAATTGTAGAAGTCTTTTCGAAAAATTTCCTACATAAATTCATTGTTATTGATTGATCATAGTTTGAAAATCGAAAGGCTGTCTTTAATGAGTAAAAGAATAGGATGTAAGTGTGGATGTAGGTGTAGGGTGCGCCTGTGGCTGTGAAAGAGAAGATTAACATTCACAGCCACACACGAACAGCCGTACCATACACTCACATCCTGAATCTAATTCATCTTCGGTCGGATCTTTATCGTTGTTGTTTCTTTTCTTCTTAGGAAAAATGCATTCGCCACGTGAAAGTATCTTAATGGATTTTCTGTGTCATACTCATACTGAAATATTTATCTTCGTTGACAATAGCGAAGTTTAGCTGCACGTGATTGCTTATCGTGTCTTCTCTTCGCATATATATTCTAAAAAATGATAGCTACGTTGATAAATCAAATTCTTTTTCAATAAAAAAAAATCGCGTTGTAATTCATGTGAGAAGTAGCCGAAATCAGCTAGCGCTTTTCGGGAAAATTTGAATCAGGATAGTTGTGCCGTTTTGTACCGACTAGGTCGGTACAAATCCATAGTAGTTTCGATTTGGTGATGTTCATGTTAGTGAATTCGTGGGATATATTGTGACGTTGATACCGTATGGATAGTTGAAATCTTCATTCAAGTATATAACTGTCGGTTGTTGAATGTCTGTGTTGATAGTGAACTGCAGTTCGAATAGACGCGTGCTAAGATAAAATCCCATTATTATTGGAACACCTGAAATAAATACAATCCTACTTCATGAAGTTCTATAGACAGTACACTACCCGCAATGGGTTGAGCGTACGAACGAGAGAGTTCTTGGACTTTGTTCAATTCCAGCTCTCCATCTTCAGTATAGAATGATTCTGTTGTAGCAGGGCTTGTCATGATTGCTAGATCGGCATATTTCTTGAATTGCCAATAGATCCAACCTGATATAAACAATGGATTGAGAACTCGAATGTATTCACTGAACTTTTATTTTGTAGCTTCTCATCGGCAAGTTCCGTCACTCGATTGAGTTCATCAGTACCTTTCGTTGAGTCACTGATTGCGCCGAATTCGGTCATCATCATACCGCCGAATTTCTTTCTACGTGTCTCTTCCACACGAATACCGATCATGTAATTATCGGAGAACTCACAGACAATATCCGATTTCGGATCACCTTGTTTTGTTACATCGAAACAGTAGTTATGATAGCTAAATACTTGACGATTGTTGTATTCCGCACTACCTAGCCCTTCAGTGAGACCGGTCGTGAATATATCAAAGACGCATGGTTCGAAAAAGATCAGATGCTTGTCATCGACTTTGCGAATCACTTCGTGCAACTTTTTGTACATCGGAGCAAGATACACTCGATGGACCAAACCCAACTGTATGATATCCGCCACTGCTGAAAACAACGGTTCATTTATAAGTTCATAGCCGAGAACTGATGACCGATCAGCAAAATAACTAGCTACTGCACGCCAGAATGAAGCAAATGCTTCGAGAATACCATTACCATTTGTACACCTAGGTCGTACAAAGATTATTGAATGGAAGTTCTTTAAATACATATTCAATGATCTTACAGTACTTTGAAATCATTGATCACTCCTTGAGTGAAATAGTATTGAGCAAAGGGATGTTGTAGATATTGATCGAGTACTGGATATTCTGTATCTGGTTCTCGTTTAAAATTTAATGGAAATGGTAATAGAAATTCTTTGAGAGTGTCTGCACCTAAATTCTTAGCTATCCAATCAGGAACACCTTCATCGCAGAAGAATCGTGAGAAAACATCTTGATGACAATTGAGAAAAGCATATATACCCTTGTTTTCCATCATTGATATAGCAGTCGACAGCTGAATTGGATTGACATCTATCCAAGCAGTGTAAAATCGAACGACGTTAAAACCTTGTCTGTGAAGATTGTCCAAATCGTCGTTGGTCAGAGAGTTTTGCAGATCGAACGTGGTTGGATTGGGTAGAAAGGGTGGCAGTTTGTAGACAACATTGACGCCATGAAAGATGCGTACTCGGCCGAATTCGTCGATGAAATGCTGTGTGTCTGGATCGACGTGAATGCTCGGCAATGGATCATCGCTACGAACAGTTGAAATGATGAGAAAAAGAAAGATGTGTTTTATGTCAGCCATCTGTAAAAAGACGTGCATGAATGAAATGAGACACATCAGTATGTATGCTCTTACTGTTAACTCCAGCTGTTCTTCGTTCTTTTAGCTACATAACAGCGAGGTTTCAGCGCTTTACCATTGTAAATCACTTCTAACGATTCGAACAGAGTGTGATTTGAATGAGCAATAGAAACTTACATCTGTATACCGGTCCACATTTATCGACAACAAAATGAACTGGCTTGATACTAAGGATTTGAACATGACTCGAATAGGTCTTTCGTTTACAACATATAAATAAAAAATAGAAACAATTTCTCTAGGGGACTACGACCACAGCGTGAAACAGCGAACTTTAGACTTACGAACTTTCGCAGATTTCTAGCTTTCCCGTATTCAGCTTAATTTCCAAGATATAGCTATGGCTTACTAGAACCTGAGAATCGGCAAGACTTTAAAAGACTTCGGCACTCCTTGCTATGAGTGTACAATCCACGCTGTCGCTCCATGAGCAAGAGCAATAATTGATCATGCTCAAGCGAACAATGAGCGATTCCACTTTCTCAGGCGTATCTAAGATATCGATAATTGGCATCGTACTTGAATCAGATATGCATTTAATTGTCTATAGCCAGCTGAGAGAATACTTACACGCATGTCGATCATAAAACCATTTTTGAGACTACCATTAGATTCGCCTGCGTATTCATCGATGATACTCACGTTTCAGAGAATTTTTCCCAATTTTCGTGACCGAGCAACTACATCGTGCATGATGAATAGAAAGTTGAAAAGATGTTTGTTCTCATCTTCAATGTAGGTATGGCTGTGGAGTCTGGACATGTGGTTTGAGTGTAGGTGTGAGTCTTCTCTTCACCCATACTCATACCCTCGCACTCGCATCCACACTCAGACTCTTGAAGATTTTAAATGATTTATCATTGATTCCATAACAGATTTATCTTCTCAGCTTGTTCACTATTGTCCGAAACAGAACTATATTGGTTCTGTGTACTAATTAAAAGTCCTTTAAACATGGGCATTATCGATTAACCGTAGAGTTAATCTAGTTTTTATGTTATATTTACTTTGTCATCTCTTATGCCGGTGCGAAATATGTTCAATAAATAGTAGAAACTACAAAAGAATTGATGATAAATTACAGTACTAAATAGTTGTTCGATTTTGTATCAATAACAGAACTGAATATTAAAGTAAGTGAATAAAATGTATTAAGTATATCATGACGAATTTTTACTTAATAGAATAGTCTGATGCATGTTCTGATACAGACATAGTTTTCGATATCAGTAAAAAGATTTTGATTTGTGAAAAAAGACACTTTCATTATCAATTTTTTTCAAAAAAAAAACTATACGAAAACTCAAAAAAAGTCGGGGCCGGCCGGTCTTCACCGGTCGTTTAACGTTATCGGTTACAACTCTGGCCTGACATATTAACTCAGAATATGCTTGAAATTCTTAGCAGCTTTTTTCACTAAAAGGCAGCTTTTGTTCTTAATGAAGGATTAATAATTTCATTGTGTATTCAGATAATAAATACAAGAAACACAGATTTGTATTGACCAAGATGTCCATGTCAAATTTTCTGCTCTGAAGGACGTACATGTCCTTATTTTTGTCCCTTATAACGTTGTTTTTGCACCATCGATTTTCTGATTGGTTGATTTTTTTGCCCCATGAGATTATTTCTCTTTTTTTTGTGATGGTTCATCTTACCTTTTTGTTTGGAGCATTTGCCATAGCTTTTCATTGATATTTTTTTGCTTAATTTCACACCCGACTTGCTTGCTGATCGACTATTTGATTTCAATTGGCCTGCATTTCTCGACTAATAACACAATCAATTTCAACATGGCCACACAGGCAATTACAGTGTTAACAGCGAAAGTTAAACTTCTTCATAAGAACCAAGCAATTGAAGCAATATCAGTAAGTAACTTATTAATTTTCCTCTAAATATAATGTATATTAACTATTGGTAGGTTTTATCGGTTATTATTAACTGTTTATTAATAAACAACGAATATCAACAAGAAGAACAAACGAAAGACATTCTTATTTTATCGTTTATTGAAAGAATCAATTTGAACTTCAAAAAAGAAAGATTTCAAGATAATATGATAATGTTTATTAATGTATTTCCTAGAATTAGATTCATGATAAGACAAAAAATTTTATCAATTAGCATTATTTATTTATTTTTTTCTTTCAGAGGTTGTATCGGATGTAAATTCCATCAAACAACTCGATTATGATATTTACAACGACAAAGACATTTTCTTGATGTATCAGTAACACAATTATCATATTTCATCATTAAGCCTGCATTTTAATTTTAGTCAAGCTAAAACAAAAATTCACAACAATAATATGATTAATGACTTCGAAAAGTTAAAACTATGATGTAAGTAAATACATATTATTAAAACTAATAGAAATGCACATTTATTTTTCTTTTGTATTCGTGATCATAAACATAAGACGTCCGCTAACTTTTTCTCTACTCTTCAGAATCGAAAATTTGCTTGTTTGTTTTTTTTCGAAGTCAAACACCAGCTATTCGACAAAAATTTTTTGTGACTAATTTCTTTCGTCAGCTAACGAGAGAATATTCCCAACTGGGGAATTAATTTTCGCTTTGGGCTATTACCATTTGATCGATCAAACTGAGCAATAAAAAACTCTGCATGGTTTGCTTTTTCGGCCTTCTCTTGTCGAGTTATAGTCGTTTTACTCGATTTTTGAGTCTACGAGTATAGAAATATCTGAGAAACTGAAGGTTCAAATTTGAAGCTGAAATTTTCTTCTTATATATGTATTATACAATGCTATCACTTTTTAACCTTCAAAAAAACAACAAATGACAAGAAGTCCATTGGGAAAAAAGTTAAAAAAAAGGAAGCATTCTTCTGATCCCGATTCATTTCTGAGCTCTTTCTTAATGCTCAATGAGAAAATTTCGCACTACACTCTAATCTTTATCGTACAAAACCAAGAGAAAGCGATTTAAATATATAAATAGAATCGTTTGATGCATTGTAATTAAATTGTAATCTTTATCTGTTTTATTATTTTTGCATAAATCTTGGTTCGATTCGTAGCATTTATATAGTTGAACACTAGTTTAGGCATAAAGTGAAAAGCGACTAAACAGTTAGAGAGATTCTCTCGTATGCGAATAATGATTGAGTCTATTATGTGCATATTGTATGAATAAGTGACATCCTTTTTAAATGTGACGTTTTCTAATTGATGTAGATGTCGAGACCGTAAAAGAGAATATTAATATGGATCATAACGCTAAAAAATGTGTTTGCAAGGTACTGTATATAATAAATAAATCCAAAATTTGTTTTTATGATTTTAAAAATAGGAAACCGATAAAAAATAAAACGTTTGCTTGTGTCCTTCATTTAATTTCATCTTCGTACTCAATCGAGATAGTCAACAAGATATTTTTGATTATTACGTGTTTTTTATCTGTATCAATATTGTTGCTGTATCCACATATTTCTATCTGTTTTTCATTTGTTGTTTTCATTCACATCCCCCCACATCCACACTTGCACGCCAGTAGTTATCCACTATGTGAATGAAGATCTCGGATAAGAAAAGATATAAATCACACCCAGTCACAGTCATACTCGCTCTTCTTGTCCAATGTGTCCATGTGTGAAAATAGTGGTGTATATTTTCTCATCATAAATATACGAAACACGAAGGAGGACAAAACATAGCGGAAGAGCAGCATGAAAGCACAGAATATGAAAATTGATGATTGCATTGCCATTAAACAAAATTTTTCACCCTATGAAAGTGTCATGCTTCATTAACACACGTCAATATTGATAAATTGGAAAGAGTCATGCAGTTTCGTCAACGATGAATATGCAAGAGTGCCTTTTGCCAACATTAATAAAACAAAATTAATATATTTCAATATTTTTCATCACATGAGTATACTTGATTTTCAAGGTAACAAGTGAGTTGCAGTGAATGAGAGTTCGTATTTTTGGAAATTTCTTCTCTATTCTTCACTTGATTGAAACACTTCCTTTTTATTCAAAGATAGTGCTTAAGATTCTGCACAAAATGGTATAATTCATTTAATAAATATAGTTTCCTCCATTCTTTGGATCAAACGCAATCATACAATTAAATCAAGTATAGAATATCAAATTTTCACTTTTCCAATTTTTTTGACAGAACGTTTTATTTTGTCTATCGATGTTGCCTTTGTTGTTATGTGATGCCAATTCATAACTTCAGCCATTTGATCTCATAGACTATAATCTAATGGACATAAATCAGGCAGATTCAATAGGTTATGATACTTAGATATGCATACAAACAATGACTTGTACATCGTTTTCCACTGAGGCAATGCGTGTGAACTTAAAAAAAATTCTGCTAACATCTAGTTTGCAAAATTAGCCTGCTCTTTTTGTGCAGATCAGCCATGGCTGACTCTTTGACCTTCTCCGATGGAAAATAGCTAAGATCTTCATGCGATAGTAGCGGTACGCGTTTCGTTTCAACAGGCAATTTTCTTGTTAACACTCGTTTCTTGAAGAGGAGACGCCAGTTCATTTTTCAGACAGTCACTTTTGTTCGAACTGCACATTGACGACCGGGGTTACGTGACAAATTCGATAGAACTAGTGTTGTAGATCATTTTTATCCATAATTTATTGGTTTGTAATCAAACTATTCCGATAAAATTACGATAGATGTTCGCCAGTTCATCGCCATTTTCATATTTATTTTTTATAGCTGTTTGTATGTCTTTACTTTCTATGTCTTTTCAAATATATCTAAGACAATTTTTAGTCCCAACTATATTTGGTTTTGTAGAGAATTTCGAGTGTCATTTTTTGATAAAAAGAGATGTCTCGATCTAATGAAGAATAGAAGAAGAATATTCAAAATATGAACAATCTAATTTATTCTAACCTACTCCTTACTTAGACTACATGTAAAATCATAGTTAAAAATCAAAAATAGCGACGAGCAGTATTAAACCACGTGGCATGTAGACGAGAGTTTTTGATTGCTTCGCTTTGTGAAAAATCTCTTGATAATTAGCTAGAGTCCAGAATCCCTATAAAAAAGAGTCTAGGTAGATGAGATCGAGTTGATTCGATTTACTCAAAGAGCCATAGCCATTAATGATTTTCCTAAATAAATACCGGATGCCCTTCTAGTTTCTAGATACATCATTACTTTTTTTTGCTCACCTTCTATTGAACACCATTTTGTTTGTTTAATCATTAATAATATTAATGGAAAATTTTAATCACTATTAAATAATTCCAACTAATGTTTTAAAAAAGTCTTTCCTTTGAAGAATAATTTGTTTTCTAAAAAAATGATATTACTAATGAAAACACAGGAGGAGATTTCACGAAAAATGACTAGAAAACCAGGCTTTTTTTTTTTTAATTTTGACTCAATCATTTCTAAAAGTGGGTGCGAATGTGAAGACTTGAGTATGGAGTGTGGGTGTGGGTCGACTTTACACAAACACCCACACCAACCCCCTTATTGTTTTACGCACTTGAGTGATGTTGATTGAATCAATCTTTGGGTTCTCTTTTCTGAATATGTGTATTGGTGACGCTGTAAAACATCCAATGAAAGCATTCAATTATAATTTTAGTGTTGCTAATGTGAAAAAAAAACATTTGCTCACTGAATAAGTGTGTTCGACAGCATTCAAATCAGTGACAAATTCACCATAGGTAACTATTACTGAAGTATACATTTGTGAAATTCGTTGTGAAGCATTCTTCGATAATGGGTGTTTTTGACTTACACGAACCAAAAGATGGACGCGATCGATTCTTCTTATATGCAATGATTATTCTCCCATTCATCTCCACTGGTTCCTACGCCTTCGATGCGTGGTATCACTATGCGTATCATCCTGAACGACGTACTTACATAGGACTATTGTCGACGATTGTCATCATCTTCTCCTATTTACAATATTGTGCTCCTATTCGTTCTCGATATTCGTTGGCCGTCTATCATATACTTTTGTGGATCATAACTGAAGTGGCTACACTAGGCTATTTGATCTTCTATATCAAGGAACGTGAAACATTCAAAATTTTTATTTATATTGGCTTTTGCATAGTCGAAACTTATTTGACGGCTGGTCTCCTATATTGTCGAGTTTTCCAGAATCTAGAATCAAATATCATTGTCGAAAATAAACATCTCTTTCATTTTATGTCTCGCTTGGAAGTTATTCTCCTTATCTTCATACCAGCATTCATGAGAACCGAATATACATCGTTGACAAGGAATACGGTTGCTTTTTTTCTTCTCTTCGACTTTTTCTCAGATTCGTACGCTCGATTTCAAGGCGTTTGGATCAAATCGGCTCTATATTTGTTTGTGAGCACAGTCACATTGACAGTCGCTACCGAATGGTTCCATGTCAACGAACGGGAACATGTTTATGAAGTGATTTCTTTCGTTGCTGAACTTATCTCTGCCTTTTTATGTGACAGCATTATTATACTACAATTTTATCGATTCCATTTTAAAGCAGAACACATACAAGGTATTTTTGCAGATGCCGTACGCTGTGCCAGGGAAAGAGAAGCACAAGATCGAACTACTATTGAAATGGTCACAGAGGTTGCAAAAAAAACCAGAAGACGTACCCTGGACATTATCAATCCCTTCGGTAGAGCTAAATGACGTCAAACAAAATGAGAAAACTGACTTGCTCGAATATTTTTGAGGTTTTTTTTGTAACTATTCAAGTAATTTCTTCGAGATTTCCTTTAAACATCATCATCAACAATGACAACTTGTAGAGTTTGGAGTAGCACAGAACACGACCAATGCGTCGCTTAACAGATTGGTCGACTCCTTTTTAGGATTTAAGTGAAATAATTTTCTGATTCAAAATAAACAAGGAAAACTGCAATAAGCTAGCACTTAATGAATACCTTTTCCGACTTCTCTACAGAACATACAACTCAAATGCACTTCTCCGACTTGGTTGCCATGAGAAATCATCATTAAAGCAAATAAGACCAAACGTAAACACGCATGCGTGGGAATGTGGATGTTCTCTTCACCAACAGCAATACCTACATCGCACTCTTAAGCATAGTTATAATGGGTTACGTATATGAATGAGGGTTTAGGTATAGAGATAAGGATGCAAGGGTAAGTAGATAAATTTAATGTTGCTGATGTGGGGGAGGGGGGGGGCGGTACGAAACCTTATTTTCGATTTGGTACAATGGTTTGGTATGACACCTGTCTTACGGAAACATTATTACAGCAACCTAGAAATGGTTTGCGTCGAAACTTTAGTTATAGAACATCAAAAAAAGGTTCCAAGTTTGCATTCGCGGGAAGAATTTGTTTAGGTTTCGCGAAAAACCTCTAATTCTAGAGTGTATGCAGTATCGATGTTTCATACTTAGAATAAATGGAACCTCTGCGTTCACTTTTCTAACTATTCAACAGATTTGCTTCTCTATCTATCAGTCATCATTTTATATCGATGCCGCAAGATCATTATCTAATTTTGTTGATGGTACAAAATAGCTCTTCTCACACTTGATTATTCTTGTGCAATCAGACATTAACATAATGTCTCCCCAGACATGCAATATAAGAGTAAGAAACAATATCTTCAAAAGCACAACCAGTTGAAATACATTTTCTTTTGTACAACTTCGACATTCGCTATTATGCTACAACCATTCAATATGCAACGCATGGTAGCAAACCTGAAGCCTTTTACTTCGACTGAAAGTAAATAAAAAAATTGCTGTTAGAGCTCTTGCAAAGAAAAGCGATATGGTCTTTTTATTTTGTTTCGCTTCGTATGTGACACTTGAACATGCTTACACACTTAAATGGACAAAGAAGAGAAGGTCTTATAGCTAGTAACGGCATAATGCATTCGTGAGAATGAATGCTATTTACTATGTCTTCTCTTCGTCCACGCCACAAATACAATCAATTACTACCTGATTATGAATCTTTTCAATCATGAGTTCAACAAAAAAGAAAAACAAGTGTATTTACAATATGAAAATGAATTAAATAATTATCAAAATTCAATTATATCATGAAAAGAAAAAATTCTAAGATATTGATTTATTACCTTTAATATTAATCGAACGTGATACAAAATGACAACAATTTGTTGATAATGAAACAAAGTCTTTTGTTAAACAAAAAATAATGTTAAGAAAAACCTACTGAACAATCATTTATTGAATAATTACAATAAACCAAAGGTATAGATGTACAAGTAAATATGAGTATGAATTTTCAGTTCACTCACACCCACATCCACCGACACCTTGCAGCGCAAATAATATAAGTCCATATTTTCGTAGACAAGAGAAGTGATAATCATCAATTGGCGACAGAATCAAAAATAACTACTCGAAAAATTTCTGATAACAAAAGTTGACCTGTTTCGTTTCATAATGGAAGATATCGATTGATGCACAAAAAAAAACATATTGTACACAGAGGTTAGCTAAGATCAAAGATAGCAAATGAAAATCAAAAAAAAATGTACGATATGAATAATCTAATTGATCGTAATTTGAAATGTTCTAATTTGCATTGGATGCAGAGTAATCATTGTCTCTTGCAACGAACCTTGTTCTAGAAAACGATAAACACATATGTGCATCACATCACTCAAGACAGTCTTCAATCAATATCAAACTTACTCGACATATCGACATATGATGATTCGCCATTATTAGTTATCCACTCTAATCGATGCAAGTCAGACAAAGGTAAATTGGCACTGAGTATCAATTCCTGCATATTAACAATCGTGCCCATAGTGACAAATAAGACCTGTAAATCAATAGTGACTGGTTGCGAATATATCTCATCTTCATTCAATTCAAAATAATGTTCAAGACGAACGAGATACTCTTCTGAACTTAATTGATCGAATGTCAAGAGATGGACATTGAGTGGCATTGTGTCTGATAAAGCCGACCATGTTTGACGATAACTCATCGAGTAGTTTGTGTAAGATGATGTATCAGGCAGTGAATATGTAGTTAGAGGATACATGAACAATTGTTGAGCACCGATTCGATGCATGCGAGCACTATTGGTAGGTGGTTCAACAAAAAGATGATGTCTACCACGAACAACAAGACCTTTGCTATAGGCTGTTTCATTCAATGGTTCATTGAGACTAATTCCATCGGTGTAGAGAATCCGACGATGAAGCATAATTTCGATGGAACCATCGTGCATACTTCCACCACCTTCTGATCGATCTAAAGAACGTACGAATGATGAAATGAGTCATGAAGAAGGAAACAAAATTATTCGTACCAGTGAGTACAGTCAACTGACTTTGATTATCTCGAATCCAGATGCGACTATTGATTGGATAATAGTTACCACTTATTGGTTCATCACTCGAATAATTCCATGTAGGTCGATAATCACGAATACGTTCAAGTACTTCACGTCCATTAGCATCTGTATAATATTTTGATGCACTATTGATGTTGGTATCATAACGAATAATGATCTCTTTCCCAATACCATCGTCAATAGGAATCGGTCCTAGTGTCCATTCGATTTCAACAAATAATGCCTCTGGATATAGAGTGATCTGTTGAGTAGCCCATTCGTTGAAAACAATGAATGCTGATTGTACTATTTTTGTTTTTGTACAATTTCTATTTAGTTGTTTTTCATCGATGTTTAAAATTATTGGATGAAATATTTTGAATGAAACTACTCACATGATACGTTGGCTGCTTACTGGTTGTGCATGAGAGTTCCATGGTCGAAACATATAGGCACCAGATGCTTGAAATCCTTCAGAACTGTTGCTTGGAAAGCCTTTTGAAGAAAGAATACAATTGTTTGAAAAAGCATAAAGAAGAATTGTTCATGAAATGTTTCAGAAATTTGACCTTCTCAAATGGTCTATGGTTCAAAAAATTCATGATCAGTATCTGATGCACTTAATACTTTTCAAAAGATAGAGAAATAGATCTTTTTTGTTAAATCAAGAATTTCTAAAGCAATGAACAAGCAAAACTGAACAATTTATGAAAACTGAATCGAAGAGCTGAGTATAAATAATTTAAGCTTGAGTGAACTGAAGTTGGTGACTACGTCATCCGATTTACAATGAAATTATCTATGATGATGTTTGTTCTTATTTTTGAATCTCTTGATTCAATACCTTCGATAGCTATAAAAGTGACCTAAGCTTTCGTTTTAAAATATCTTCTCCGTACGGAAGCTTTCTTTTAATCACATTACATCAGATAGTTGTCTGCAACACTTCTAAATCACTTACTTGAGTACCAATAGAAGCCCTGACTAGTAAATGGTAGCGTCAAATTCTTCTCTAAATTGATAATCTGTTGTAAATTGCCTTGATCATCGAATTCCACTCGCAGATGCTAAGAATGACAAATGGACTCGTGAATATTCGAGATTATGGCAGTGTTTTACTTCGTTTTGTAGAATACACATTTCATTTTGTGTCATTGTCACTTGCTTGTGTACGTTGCCCTGCTCATCAGCTGTTATATCAAATAGCAACAAAAAAATAGTAAACATTTTTTTTTCTAATAATTGTTAGAAAAAAAAACAAAATATTTCCAAGAACATGTTTGATTTTCAAAATAAAAGGAAGTAACAGAAATCAGATGTTTTGAGCATTCGCAATAAAAAGAAAAAGATAGTTTCTCAAAGTATATGCAGAATTATTTGTTGACGAGCAGAAGTAGAAAGTGCAGGTCCACATTGTTGATCTATCGAAAAAAAACCTATTGGCGTTTTGTAGTTCTATCTCTTCTTTGTGGATACACAAACATTTTATTCATTTTCTTTGACACTTTTCGAAGAGTTGCTTGTTCACGAAAAAAAGTGACTTTGTCTATAGTAACTGTACATACTTCTGGCTTCGAAATAGTAGGTGTTGTAGCCAAGTGCAGGTAATAATGCTTTGAAGATATATTGATTTTGAGCAGTACTTATTCGACCAGGAATCGTTTTTGTCATGTCTGAAATTGGAAGATACTACAACAGATAGAACAAAATAGATCATATTCTTTATTTATCTATCGTCTATTCTCTACTTCAGCTGAAACTAAATTGCCCATTGGATCACGAATCAAATATTCTCGAGTGACTGGTACATGCGGATGAATTGTTACTGGATGAATGGTTGGATTCCAGAGTGTCAAAGTGAACTAGAACAACGAAAGATATAGGTTACTTATCTTCCAAAAATTCATTTACTCGATCTTGTCCTTCAATCGGTAGGCATTCACTGATGTTTGAAAGCGAACAGAGAAATTGTCGTGCTACAGGTAGCGTTTGACCTTCTTTAAGTAAGAGTTTATTATAGGCATCATTGATAACATCCTAGCATATTTATGTCAATGTTTTTAGTGAATGAAGCTAGTCTTATGAGAACACATACCACTGTTCTGTCGATGCCATACGATAATCGTTGTACATAATCATTAGCGACATGTTGCCTCTCTGTTCCACTAATGGCATCATGATGTTGAGCAACGCCCATAGCTTCACCTATATAAAGAAGTACGACTATGTATCGATCAAAATGTTTCTCTTACTCAGATAGAAAATAGTGTTGCGTCGATTGCTCTGTGAAAATGCATTCAATTGACGTGTAACTTGAAGAATATTGTTTGAATAACGTTCATAACCTTTGAAAGTAGCTCGTGAAGTGAAGTAGCCTGTCCAGAAGCCATGTGAATGAGTGGCATATGGAAAGAAATCATCCGTTTTCGATGTCCATTGTTTGTTGGCTTTATTTAAAGCATACAAATAACATGATGGTGTCGAGTAGAAAACATTGACATTACTACCATTCTCTTGCTGAACATTGATCGATTGAGGACATTGTTAATCAATAGTAATATAATACCTACCTGAGCATTGACATATTTAATCAATTTGTCCAAATTTTTGAATTTCTCATTAGCATTCTGATCGTGAAAGTCGCTACCAAAGGTCATGATTATATGATTTGTTGTATAACTGATAGCCTGTTGACCATTAAAGAAATATGAAAAGATTACGTTAAAAGAATAGAGTAATAAAAAAAAACGACATAAAAAAGAAGACCTCATTGTGTGCAACATTGATAAATGCTTGAACACGTTCAGGAACATTGTAATCATACAAACGAGCATCATCCTAGAAATTTTTTATCAGATAGGGAGAAAATAGAGATAGTACTTCGGCAAACCATGATCGGCGCATCTGTACAGAGAATATCAAAACAGAACGAATCTGGTGCATCGTATCCATGTGGTAGAATACCCGTAAACAGCCAACCCTGACGATCTACAAATATTGTATTAGAAATATATGCAGTTTCTACTCAATATTTTTGCATGTATCCATCCAAAATTCAACTTCAAATCAGATCGAAGAACTTTAATTCTGACTCACTTAAGTTCACGCTTCCTTTCCAGATCATTTCCATAGTTTTTGTCATGTTTCGTTTTGCAATATCTTGATAGTCAGCTCGTCCGAAAAAAAGACCATCAAAACCCATCTATATGTAGACAACAGAAGTACCATTCTGTGCACGCACTTGAAACTCACCTGTGCAAAAAGTGAAGCTACTTCTCGCGAATGACCAAACGGATCGATTTGCCAGCCAATTTTTGGTCGAGCACAATCACCGAACTGATCACGCAAGAACTCAGCACCTAAACTATGTTGATCAATAATTGAATTATAATGTGTTGCTCCCTCATCATGCATCGACCAACCACCTGAGATGAACTCGAGACGACCTAGTCATCAAAATACAACAGAGAAATAAATCTGTATGAGTTACATTGATGTTCAAATTCTTTGATATTAATCTGACTATCCACTGAAATTTTATTCATTATATTCGATTTGAATCCATACAAACCCTCATTGACGAGTTGTCTAACTGTGTTATGCATGTCATCTGATTGTTGATTCCACCAACGCCAAAAAAAGGCCATTTCGACATAGATGTATCGTCGATCAGGATTTTCCAGCAGTGCTTGAATTACTGAATCAATGATGTATTGAACACCTCGATGACGAATTTCACTGCGGGCTAAATAAAAAGATAATCAATGTTATTGTATAATTTCTCTGTTATTGACCAATCTGTTTGAAAAATCATTCTATCAAATTTATCACTCACATCCATAGTAGTATTGATCGATTGTTTTGAGCCAACCAACATCATCGTGTGTGTGAGCCACAATGTGAACATTGAGTTTATCTGGGTTACCCAAATTACAGAACTACAACATCAATACTTATTTTTCTCTAATTCTCAATGTTGGCGTATGTGTGCTTTTTACATCATAACCACAACTAGTGTATGGTTTGAATGGTGCCGCAAAACTCTGCGTACCAACCAGAAGAACAACTGCACAAAACATTGCCACATGAATTGTCTAAGTACAATAATTATTTATTGAAGCAATGATATTCATCTTACCATTTCTGATAATTGCATCCACGGCTTGAGTTACATATATGTCGGTTTCTTGAATGTGACGAAAAGATAAGAGACTTGTTTGTCGACGACACAAATAGATTTTTTTGTGTCAGCCAGATGTTTTGATAACGGGCAAATTGCGCACATCTACATTCGAGATCAAACATTGGACTCGAACAATAGAAATATCTTGCTATTGGGTCTGTCAACATATTGAATGTTCACTATAGATATCTTGAAATAAGAACTCATCATAAAGAAGAGAAAACGTTTTTATGTAATAAAAATTAAAATAGCATTGCCTAAAAAATGTTTGCATTTCAATTTTGTAGGCTGCTTTGAGAGCTATCGAAATCATACAGTGTACTAAACTTCCCCCCCCCCCCCTACTTGACTTTAATATCAAAGTTAACAATGTCTCATCATTTATAGGAATTGACGAACTAGATCGAAAACGGAATCGGTGTTGGGTGTAGTTGTGGGTGTAGTGTGGGATGGGTGGGTGTGGGCTGTGGATGTGGGTATCGGTGTTAATGAAGATGAGGGTGTGGCTGTGAGTGTGGGTGTCGGTAGGTGTGGGGTTGGTTGGGTGTGAGTGTTGGTGTAAATAAAGATGAGGGTGTAGATGTCGGTAGGTGTGGGGTTGATTGGGTGTGGAACAGATGACACCTACATCCACATCCCACACCTGCACCAACACCATTTTTGAATCTTGAGACTTTGGTATATTTTGTTTTTGGAGTTTTATTACTTGATTTTAAATGAATCTTTGGATTTGGAATGGAATTAAAATTGTAAAGTTAAAAACTCGCTTTTTCATCTTGAAATATAACCTCCTGGTTTCCGTCATAGACCCTGACAAACATGTCAAAATGGCTAGAAGAAATTAATTTTCCATGTTTTGAATATTGTCTTTGTACTTTTAGATTTCTTGGTTCTATGGATTTTTCGGCACACTTGAGAGGTTTTCGAAGTTAGGCCTTTTGGATTTTCAAGGAATTTCAAATATCGATATTGATAAAAATCTGTTTGTCTCTCTTGTAATTATAACTAAAGAGTCTCATCATGTTTCACATATTAATCCCATTGCGATTGCCTGAGAGCTTGTTATTTTTTGGCTGAAAACGCCACGTTTTATAATTATTTCCTTGACTTGATAGTAGTCGAAATTAATTAAGTTGCTTAATGTAAATGTGTAGGTGTTGGTTGATGTTATCTTCATCCACACTCACATCCAGCGTAGATTATGGTAGTATTTTGCCATAAATACCATGGCAATTTTCGACCGTAATATGGTGCATACCAAAAAGTTAATTTATAGTTCGTATACGACCGTTTCTGGTTGTCGTAATGATCGACCTGGGATGCATATTATATGTCGTAATGTTGAATATTTCGAATGTAATCGAATAAATCTTTGTAATATTTCTTATCACAAACAATTACTGATATATTTGTATTATTAAAGGTAAAAGTTATACCAAGTTCGTTTAACTGACAATAAATTGGTACACTAGCAATATTTTGTAAAATACAAACTAAATCACCAATTATCCATTCAGATCGATTAGCTACACCAGTAACCAAATGGCAACGTAATTATATCAAATGTTGCATTCCATAGCTAAAATGTTGTATTCTTTGACCTACTCTTTTGAACGTTTACCGGGGATACAAATTAGCATAGTCATTGAAGTTAGTGCTACAGACATCTCTTACGCTCAAATATGGAAGATTCAAATTGAAAATGTGTGACCGATGGAATTCGACTTGCCATGTTCGCTCTAGTACATATTTTTTTTTATTCAAGAATCAACAGTGAATTTACGAACTGGGTGATGAGAATTTGACGGTTGTAGTGTGACTCTACGCATATCGCAAACATTGTAACTATACAGATTGGGCAGTTGAACCAATACTCGTCATCCTTAAAATTACGATGATAAACAATATAATATTGAAAATTTGGCTTGATAGCAATATTAACATCTATATTCATCTAAGAGCAAGTAATAGAGACAAAAGAGAGATATTTTTACTAAAGCTGAAGTAGATTACGTATTTTTATGCTTATTGAAAAAAAAAATATGTACTGACTTTTTTTTTCGTACTTTTTAATATTTTTCTTTTCTTCAATGAATATGTCATTAACAGAGGAATATTTTTAAAACAGCAGAGTAAAATGTTGCCAATAGGATTTTTATTATTAGTGAGAACGTGAAATTTACTTATTTGACTTAGTTTTTGATGCTGATTCCGAATATGACATTTGTTTTCAGTTTTTGTAAAAAGATTACGACAAAAATGTCTAAAAACCAGCTGAAAATGCAGTCAATTTTCATAAAAGTACGATATCATGGATTGTACTTAATTAGTCAAAGTTTTCTTTTCATTATTCTATAGCCCCACAGTCCTGGTATCTATTATAAAAGTTTCAGCTTTGAGGAGTTGTTTATGCAAAAGATATTGTTTGATGAAATCTAACTACTAGCGACACCTATAATCCGATCATAGAGCGATATATAGAGCTGGAGTTTATTTTATTTTGTAGGACAATTCAATATGAATCTATCCTGAAATTTTCATAATTCTGCATCATTTTAATCAGAAATGGAACATTTGTTAGTGGACACTGAGGAAATCAACATCGTTCGTTCAAGGAAAAGGATCTCATAACAAAAATTGAATATCTCAGTGATGATTTGATCTATCGAGGTACATTTGGTGGCTAAAAATACACTTATTAATGTAATTTTGAAATATGTAGCGGAAATCAAAATTCAGAAAAATCGATTGACCGGCCTCTGTGGCAATAGATCATGGCTTATCTGCAATGGTTAGTATATATATATATAAGATTTGTATTGAATAAAACGAAATTGATGATGAAATTCGAGTTAGTCACTCTACTAAAACATGTACACCAGTATACTGCAATGATAAAAGTTAGCGAAAACTTGGAAAAAAATTTGCTACTTCAGTATTCAAATCTGTATGTGCCACTATTCATTTGAGTTTAGTCGCAACCATTTTATTTTTGCTTATATCTATCTCAAATTCGATTTATTGAGATCATGAACAGGAAAATAATCAAATTAATAATATTCGGTTTATATCAATGAACAAAATTTTAATGCAATGTTTCCATCGAAGTTTTTCATTGAGATAAGAATATCGAGTATGAACTGGGTAATATAAGTTGATAGGGCGGATTCATTTACCTTTAAACTCACACTTCACACTCTCTCAAATCTAAAAATAATATCACTCATAAACTGTTGTGTTCAGATTTATAAGCAAGCGATTATGAACAATTTATTTTATTCGTTGTTCAAAATTATGTTATAAACAATTGAAATATTGAATATATGGAATTAAATACTATCAATGAAAATCTCTTGAATCTATAGCATATTACATCCATTGTAGTTATACGGACTATGATCGATGTCATCTATTTGCTATACAATAATTAAAATTTGAATATTTTTATGTGAAACAACATAAAAATTTGTATTATGAGTAAATGCATAAAAAAAAGTGATACACAAATGTCACGCATACAGTCTAGCTTAGCATCATGAATCTTTTCAAGTATCGTTTTTCTAGGAAAAATACAAAATGTTAGAAAAGCTATTGCAAATTTATATTATTTCATAATGAACAAGACCAGATATAATTTTGCAACATTTGCACATAGCACTCTTTTTAATTTATATTGTTTGATGATGCAATTAAAGTTTTTCGCAATAAAGAGAGTTTCCACTTAAAAATATGAAATATCCGGCAATGCTGTTTGATGACTTTGTGAATGTTGAGAAGTTTTGTTTGAACATCTTTTCATCGAGTCTTTATTTTTGGATGAAGAGTTTTTTCGAGATATCAATCGAAATAAAAAGTTTTTTATATTATGTCGTTTTCTCCATGCAAATAATAATAATGATAAAATACTAATTACTCCAAAAACCAAAAATAATCCACTTATTGCTTCAATTTCGATCGCAGTTGATGTTTCTAATGAGTCAGGACACTTCTTTGCTTGAAACCATTTTTGTCTTAATTTCTCCAGATCACCTGCTTCTCTTAATGATAGAATATTCACATCTAAATCTTGTGCATATAACCATTTCTGAGGAGTAACAATACCAAATATAACCATTTCTGAGGAGTAACAATACCAAATACACTTTTATCAAAATCATTTCCAATTATAGTTAAATTACAATATATATTATTCGTGACATATTCAATAGTACCACTATCCCAAAAAGCTGCATCAATCATATTTATAAGTAGACTAAGATATAAATCATTGAGAGATTGTAATGGGTAATAATTTCGAGCACCATTAGATATTTCTCTCAAATAATATTCTTCAGGAGCTGAATCTACAAGAATACCGATACGATTAAATGGTATTTTTCCATTTTTGATATCGTCAATTCCAGAAATAATAGCTTTTGATTTCGCTATTGTCAGTTCAGATGCTAAATTTGCAGTATATGATGCTACTAATATCAAACTTAAGATATATAAACCAGCAGTTAATAAACGTCTAGCCGCTGTATTTGTATGAAATTCTACACCATATCCAACAATATTACCAAAAGAATACCACACATGCAGTATAACTTGAGGCAATATTGATTGATTTTGTAATGCTTCATTATCTTCTCTCTCTATTATATATATTAAAATACCAGCATAGATTAAAGTACCTAAAACTAATAACCAGAGATTACACGAAAATGATTTTAAGAATGAGAATAGATCAATATTAACATCGGTTGTTTTTCGGATAATAATACGTAAAGAATTATCAAATATAATATTGGAAAAATCGACTCATTTTCTTCGTGCAGCGGTAACAGTCACATCACCTATCACTATATCATAAACACCGTTACGTACTGCTCGAACTAATCCATTATAGGTTTGATTTGATGGTGCTAATTCAATAGTCGGAATAAATTCCATTTTATTTTGTAAAAGTTCAATAGGATCATGCACATAGCCGCTATACTCTATTGTACTTTGTCCAGATACATCTATGACTTTTTCAACAATTGTAAATGGAACTGATCCAATAACATCTATTCGTAAATTTACACCTTTGAGAAGTGCTCCACCAATAGGTTGTGTTAATGAATTACCAGGGCATATTATAACATTTTCTTTTGTAGGTATTCTCCAATCGCCAGGATGAGAATATTCTAATACGGAAACAAAACTTAAACCATTCGAAGAAGATTGAGCATTTTTTGCAGAATAATACAAACCTGTTATTCGATCTGTTACATTAACACTAAATTGTATAGGACCAGATACACCAAGAAATTCTGTTCTACTAACTGCATCTAATAATAACTTAGAATGAATAAAACGACAATAAAAACAGTATGAAGATCCAATAAATGACAAACATAAAGAAGAAATATTTATTTTTGATGCACACACTTGTTGTAATGATTGAATTAATGTCCATGTTGCATCAAATACAAATAATGCATAATTATCTACATTCATGGATCCAGGAAATGATTCAGGCTCATATTGTTGCCAAATACTATATGCTGCATTTAATAATGTTGCATTAATTGGTGCATTGACAACTGATTCTACAGCTGGTTCAATCAGAAACATTCCAATTAAGTTTTGATAAAATGTTTCATTTAAAGAATTTAATGGAACACTGCCGCTTAGTATCCATGTAAAATATGGATCAACTACATTAGAGTCAAGAGCCTTTTGCAAAATCAAAAATCTATAAATTGGTTCAGCCCATAACACAACAATTCGTGTTGCAGCATTAGTTAAAAGACTTTTCAAATCACCACGAATATTAAGTATAGAAATATCAAATACAACCATTTGGTTGACTATTAAGCCACTTTTATTAAAAGCTTCACTAATAGCTTGAATTCCACCAAGTCCAAATGTATCATTTTGATAAATTATTGAACATGATGTCCAATTAAATCGAATAAATAGTTTTGCAAGGGCTGATGCAGCTGTATCGTCCGAAGAAACTGTACGATAAAAATTAGGATAAGTATTTCGATTAGATAAATCAGGATCAGTTGCAGAATATGATATAACAGGTATGCCAATTTTTTCACCAAAAAGAGCAATTACATGAGCTTCTCTTGATAAACGTGGACCAACGATACCAACAATATTCGACACAGATACTGCATGACACGTAACATCCAGAGCATCTATTATATTACCAGTAGTTTGCTCCACTTGCCATCCTATGAATTCTCCTTCGATTGTCATATTATATTGATGAGAAAGTAGTATTGCTGCCTTAAACATTGTCCAAGAATGAGCATACAATTTGGTAGTATCAGATGCGTTTGATATGTTTCGAAAAAGGCCTAACAAGCGAATGTTAGAAGAGTTTGATGATGGCCAACTTGTTATTACATAACCTACGTTAAATTGTCCAAGTATAAAGTATAACAACAAACATCGAAATTTACAGAACAATAACATTGTTGGTCAATTGTCCAACAAATAAGATAGTTGAATCAAATATCAGAAAAAAAAACGAAGTATACTGGAATTTAAATACAAGAGCAAACTAATATAAGAGGCAACAATGAATGAGAAATCGAGCAAAAATGTTTCTGTCATATTTTTACACGGTTCGATAGAGCAGGACAAGCTCTACAAGAATATCTATATTAAAAAAAAAAACTTTTAAAGACATTATTGGAGAGAAGAATTGCAAGAAACTTTAAAATAACCTTGAACACATTCACTTTTTATTTATAGAAGAAAAATATGCAATTTTTCAACAAATCGAACATTTTCGATTGTTAGTTTTGATACATATAGAAAGCTTATAGCGATAATATTTCACAATACTAACATATATTAATGCATTAGTAAATGAATAGTGATGAGGTATATTTCTTTTTTTTTAATCAATAAATGAAAACTGATTTTATTACATCTATTCATATGCTGTTTTTTATTATTGTAATAATACGAGAAAAACAAACGAAAGAATTTCTCAACTGTAGCCAAATAGCATATATGAAGCCGATAGAAATGTACAAGTACAAGGTAACTCTCTAATTTTATTTTTTCCTTTATTTCTATTGCCTTAATGTGCATTGTTACATACCTAATTATGACAATTTAGTTTTGAGTATAATGTGAGATTATATCTCTTATTTTTCTATTCGATTATTTTATGAAATAACATCTAACTGTGCGTTTGTATTAGCTACACTATATAAATATATCTTACATGTAAAATATATACACATAATAATGACATGTAACGATCAACATTTTATTTTGTCAAGGCATATCAATGCTTTCCTCTCATCTGCTCGTTTACCGTATTGCACAAAATAGTTAAATAATGGAGGACAAAATGTATTAGGTAGGAAATAATATTTTTCCAGGGAGGTATTCCCATGATTTCAAATAGAGTAGACAATAAATTTTATATCAAATGAGAGCTCGTTGAAAATGGAATTTTACTAGTATTAAACCCAGGTCGAACCGAACGCAGATCAAACGTGTGCGAAACCTATGAACCTACAAAAACGCGTTCATTACGCGTTCGTTGAGTTTTTTACTTTTTTTTGTAAAGGCTATGGCTGACAAAGAATTGAAAAATGGAAGAAATTAGAAAGTTACAAAAGTTGAGTCTTTTTTTTTAAATAAAATATCTCCTAGAATAATCACAATATAAAATAATTTTTTATCGATATTTGGGTTAGAAATTCATCTCCTTTATTCCTAGGCGATTAACCATTTGAGACGTAATTTTTTCTACTGAACCGAATTTCATGAAACTTGGTATAAACTAACTAGGTGATATTAGCAAGTATGTGGTTAAATTACAATTGAAGGTCAAGGTAAGAAGTTTATTTCCCACTAGACCTCAAAGGGTTAAACGATCATTCCAATGCAAATTTTAAATATATATTATATCCATTCATATTTCAGATGTATTTATAGATTAGCCTATGCATATTACTATAGATAGTACCAATGACTATCGTATTAACACATTCAGCCCGACGTGACCCGCCACTGAGTCACACTATATTTTAAGAAGAAACTGTATAGAAAACCGCTTTCTGTTGCCTTTTATTTAGACATGAGGTTACACATAATGTGTCACCTGCTCTGTCCTCAGTATTTTTTGAGTGCTTTATTCCAAAGCATGACGCTTCTCGTTAAAACAATCAAGATAAAAAAATTTGTTACAATCAGCAAAGAAAGTTTTTATTTTCTTTGTTGTCAGCATGCTCGCTTCTCTTGATTGTTGTTTCCTGCTTTTCTCATAGCCACCTGCACAGCGCCTTCAGACATTGCACGCAAATCCTTCCTTTTCTTCGAGCTTGTGATCAGCGAGCTTGAGCTTCGAACGACTTGCTGATTGTTGTCTCGGACCAGGTTTCAGCTTCTCAAATGGCGTACCAATGAGTAAAGGCCGCACGAGACTCTCATAAAACTGCAGAATGGTCATGTCGCTTGCGGCATAATTTACCTTGTAAATCAAATAACTGTTAACTATTGCGGTTCCAAATACCAATTCAAATGCCACCTTTTTATACCATTTTATAGACTGTCTGAGACATGTATAGTATGTTGACAGTTGCTCTGACAAACCACTAACTTATCTTCCCTCGTTATAATCTAGTACAACTTGTGGCTTCATAATAGACTCATTTCGTATATTGTTTTTTCCAGTGTCCATCACAATTGTTGAATGCGACGGTCTTGTGAATATCATCAAAAAATCTCTTTTATCTTTCCACTTGATTAACTATAAGCATG
>CAJNOL010001798.1:37088-50040 GCA_905250125.1 Rotaria sordida
GTTATAGAATATATGCAGTGATGCAACCAGGATTTTTCAGTATGCTGAATCTCGACTTCCGAATATGGGACCGAGATAAAACTCATGGAGGGTGATGTTGGATCCAAATGATGGAATTTTATTTAAAAAAATTAACATTTTCCTGATCCTCTCCCAAAATTTGTTTTTGCTATTAGTAGTATCCTGATTTCTAGAATTTGATAGGAAGTTACACTGAATTTCATCAACAGATTTCAAATTTCATCTAAAAATACGCAACCGTTCAAGAGGTATGACATTTTGAAATTTTGCAAAAATTGTCTTCACATGTAGCCAAAATTTGAAAACCTTATAGCTGTTGAACGGTTGCGTATTTTTAGATGAAATTTGAAATCTGTCGATGAAATTCAGTGTAATTTCCTATCAAATTCTAAAAATCAGGATACTACTAATAGCAAAAACAAATTTTGGGAGGGGATCAGGAAAATGCTAATTTTTTTCGCAAACTCCTAATGCAAATTATTTTTTTATAAAATTCCATCGTTTGGATCCAGCATCATCCTCCATGAATTTTATCTCGGTCCCATATTCGGAAGTCGAGATTCAGCATACAGAAAAATCCTAGTTGCGTCATTGTTTGGAACGAGAAATTAGAAGAGCTTGGAGAAAAATTGATTTGATTACGTACATCAAGTTATTGGTGTGTTCCTTCGAAGAGTTTATTCGATCGAAAGGCATAATGGAAAGATTATTATTGATGAACATTCATGATACGTATGAATTTTTATAGTCGCTATGCGAAGTTCTGCCATCTTTATATAAAATATTGTTTCGAAAAATTACTTTAAAAAAAAATTGCGACAATTTTGTTATAGTCGATATATCGGAAAATAACAACATCTCGCAGATGATTATTTCCAAACATTTAGAAAAATCATTAAAGCATGTCTGTAGAAATTTATTTGCATACCTTTCGTAAAGCTTTCAACGATGCATCTTGAAAAAAATTCAAGATTTGATCATATTCTCAAGATGAGATGCATGTAAAACACAAATGACTTTTAAACATTTTTATAATGTTAAATGCTGTGGGAAGTAGCACTATTATGTATGTTTTTCGTTGTGATCATGAAAGAAACTATCAGAACATATCTACAGGAGTTTATTAAGACAAGTTTTGTAGAGCTTTTTAAGGAGCATGTTTCGAAAAAAAGTCAAGATTATATCATTTGTCTGTGCAGAAATATCCACAAAACAAATGATGTTGCTATCATGTTGAGACACCCGATATTTATGAGCAAAAAAAAAATATCTAGAAAAATTTTCTTTTTAAAAAACAATACAAATATTGTCACATCCAAATGAGTAATCGATGTAACTCGTTGCTATAAACAGCTTCAAATTGTTGTTCACAAAGAACGGTATTACATTGTAACCATTGTTTAACATCTGTTTTTATCTTTTCAAAGAATAATCCAGTAATACATAGACTAACAAGTTTATGTTCTTGGAATTCTACTAACAAACGTACTACCATCGATTCACTTGAACCTGAGGATGTGACTTCATACTTCTCTTGACATGACTGAACGGATAAGCTTCGTACTGTGGAATCTTCAAGAATATTGTCATTTGAGACTATTGTTGTACTATCCTGTAAATGTGTTAAATCTACATACAAATCCTGAACTCGAAAGAATGTAGAAGCAATGATAGATATGTGTTCTTCATTGAGTGTTATTGACGATGATTTCGTTGAGTTTTTGAAAATGCTAAGTGACGTAATACGTTGATCAAGAAGATGACGTATTTGTTGGTTTTCGATGAACAACCATAAATAATCAAAAGGTAAATCCAAGCGAAAGAGATTTGGTGCAGCATTAAGAATAAATGAAAAATGGTTCAGATCAGAAGGTATTGATCCATAAAAGTTGACTTGAATAAGTCGAGATAATTTAGGAATGTGGAATATTGGACATTGTTCTTCTAAAAAAAAATTAAATAGTTTTGGAAGAATAATATTTGAATCTCAAATTGAGACATGATCTCGATTAATAATAAAACATGCAGAGTTGAAAGATACTAAGCTTTCTTATCTTTTTATTTTCTTTTCTAATTTATCCTATATACAAATGTTTGTCAATCATTCGTAATCTTTTAGAATAATTTAAATAGAAATAGAATTTGAGGTATTACAGCCTTTAACTATGGGAATTTCTGTTTTTCGTACTCAAGTTAGAATTTTCTTGAGAATATTCTATCGATTCAAATGATGATTTCTCATTTTATAATTCTTATGTTTTCTTCATCGGTTTGACAAATTTTCATAGTCATTTGTACATTATCAATATCTTTGTTCAATATACATACCTTCAACGATTTCGCCTGTATCTTTAACACTAAAAGTAATTTCTCTCACTTGACGACATTTGGATATTATTCCTAAAGACTTGGTTAAAGCAAAATTTCTGTCGATCGTAAGGTCCAGCTGTTCAACACTACAATCATAGCCGTTTATACTATTTACTCTGCATGATATCATTTTAGTGATAAGTTCTGGAAATGAAATACGAGCGAGATGCCATGGTAATGTATGAATAAATAAGAATGGGTTTTGATAGAAACATGTAACTCGATGAGATGGTGACCAAGAGGCAATAATCGCATCAATTTGATCAACAAACATATTATCAAAAAAACAAATGGCATAGTCAAACTGTTGAGCACAGAAAGGAAGTGATGGAAGAATTGTGCCACCTTCGATAAGACGTCTATCAGTTGTCAAAAGAAAAAGTGATAGATGTCGTACTATTGGTAATTGAGCAAATAATATAAGCAATTCTTCAAGCATCCACGATTGCTGAATAGATTTGAATTGAAAATAGGTAAGATGAAAACGAGGAGATAAATTCAGCCCACCAAAATATTCCAATGAGTCATCACTTTCACTAAGTTCTACGTCTAGATATCGAACATTTGGAACGGCATGAAAAAGAGATGGTAAATCTGCGCTTGTTCTCAACGTGATACGCAATCGAATGGTATTCGAGTAACAATCAGTGTGATGAAAATGTAAAGGACTCGATCGATCATCAATTAGTATTGTTGTCAATCGATGATTATTTGCTTGACTTAGTGATCGAATAACTGTTGATTGATTATCTACGTGAATTGAAAAGAGACTATATAAACGAATCTCAACAAGATAATTTAAATCATGCAGAGTATCAATAAAGGCAATTAATTGATTGTATTCATAGGAAACAAGACTGATTCTTTCCAATTTAGGAAATATTATTGACATTTTCTTGCCAAAATGTTCAATGAATAAATCATCTTGTAAGATGGAATAACAACAATCAATTAGTAATGTACGAATTTGAGAACCAATTTGAGGAAGAATATTTATACATAAATAATCGCTTTTTGAAATAGATGTTTTATGTAATGAAATATGATGACGATAGTTAGTAATCATTTGTGTTATTCGATAGTTTAATCCAATTAAAGACATTAGAATATCAGCACATAATAAATATTTACAGATTTCTAATAAAATCTCATCGGGAAGCATTTCCAATGTTGATTGACTACAAGAAGTTGCCATCTAAAAAAAAAGCTAGTATCGATTGTTTATGACATTCGAGAAATATTGCATATTAATTGTGATGTAGTTCTATAATATCCTCAAAGCAGTTCACATTTTGTGAGAAGATTAAAATTTTGATGGTGCTCTAGAGTATTTCTCAGTTAAACGCGAAAGTTTAAAAAACTCGTGTAAACGCAATATTATAGGTACGTGTACATGCATGAATCATTATGACATAGCACGCGTGTGAACGCGTCACAGGGTACACTATATTCACGAATACACGCATGAAAGTTTCCATATGTACATGCTTAATATTTTCACATGCAGGGACATACGAGTACTTTTTCAGAAACTCCTTGCGTGTGCATGTAATACAATATTAGAATGGCCAAAAAATGAAGCACATATCACAGACATGCATGAGCACACAGAAGTTTTTTTTTCCAGAGATAAAATTCGAACATACATACTTGTTTTATAAGACGAACTTTTCCACCATTCGGCCATTTACTTACATCAGATTCATAATAAAAACTGAAGGATATAATGATCATCCGATAACTTTCGGACACTCATGTATATGAATGCTAATAACTATAAAGAATTTCACAAAATTGAACAAGTTTTTTAAGCTAATATAATGTGCTTATGGAAGAGCGATTCCATTTTTACGAGAAATAAATAAATACACGTCGATGAAAAAACTAAATTCTTGCAGGGAGCAGCATGTATACTATAAAATAGTCAAATTTTGCATGTCAATGCAGAATCGCTTCACTACTCATTTTCGTAAATAGGATTCTTTTGCATTTGCATTGCAGGGTTTCGAGGAGGTCTCATTATCTGGCGGGTAGACACAGTTGATACATAGGCATTTCCAGGCGAGTCATATATCTTACATGAACATGCAAGATCAGTGCATACAAGTATCTGCAAATATTAAAGTCATGCATGATCTCGCATGTTTCACTGGAAAACCTTAAAATTTGTATTTGCATCCATGTGTTGGAGACATACAACTCTATGCATGTATTGTTGATCTGCATTTATACGGAAAAAATTGAAAATATTTCAAATGCCTTACAAGATCGCGCGTGAAATAAAACAAACAAAAATTTTTTGCAAGTAAACGCATGTTTTAACAAATTTCTTGCAAATACACGCGTTTTTTAAGCTTTCACTTTTGACTGGGTTGATGAAGATTTTTGAAATTTGTAGATTTAAAACTTCATAGACTTCGAAATGATTCTTCGCTTCTGTAAATTTCATTCGTTTCGAATTATCATAAAATAGTACTATTTACTTTTATCTAGTTTGAACGAACGACTACGAAACATAACATAAGAGATAGAAATTCGTAACGTCCGTAGTTCGTCCGTTACAATTGTGTATCGAACATCTACATGTATATTTCATGTCTGCTTATATTTCGAGAGATCAGTGTTCAGATGTTGGTTATAGGAATATTGAGTATTGGTTTGCTTTGGCTTGAAACATATAAAATTTAACTGAAGAGAACCTGAATAGATAAAGCATAGAAGATAATCGCTTGTTGAGGCAATACAAACGCATGTCCTAAGTAGAAAATTATCTTGCATTAAAGTATCTATTTTCAATCCTGGAAATTAAGAGCCGGAATGATAATTATCCAACTCGTTGATTTCAAGTCATTTACATGAATAATTTTTATTGACAGCTTCGAATTCTGGATAGAACGTAGCTATCAACTTAGGAAATGAACGTTCGACGTTGAAGACTGTGTGCTCAACTTAATAGCTGCAGTAGTGGCCAAAAGTCCCGACCCTAGAGGATCTCAGCCATTATAAGTGCTGGATGTCTGAAAATTTGTGTGCGCATACTCCGTCAAGAATGCAGGTCAGAGACACAATTCTGCCTCGATTGCTTCAGTATAAAGAGAATTATGATGGATGACAATGGATGACACATATTTCGCCTTTGAACTTCATAACTCTGGAAAAGCTGGACTTCGTAGGTCAGCTAATGGTTCATTGTGTAGCGCTGTGTTTCAGCTATCCACACAACTAATTTTATTACAGTTTGTCAATTTTCTTTAGAATTATGGCCAATTTGCTATGACCGATGATATGGAAAAAAATCCTCTGGTATCATTTTAAGACGGTAACTCAGTAACAATTTAGTGGATGAAGCTCAAATTCTTGCAAAAGCGTCTCCTGTAGTTGCACATTAGTGTCCATAAGTTTCATAAATGAACTGTGTACTGATGGAAAATAGCATGGCTATTACCATCGCATTGGTGAATCTGAGGATGCAGAGACATGCAGAAACGCCAATATTCGAACAAATGAACTCATATTTTGGTTTAAGAAAGATCATAGACTGAGCTCCAATTCCATGCAATAATATCAAAATTTAGTTATGTATTTGGTAAAAAAATAGTGTAAAATTGAGTGGACAGTCCTTTTTCAGGTTAAAAATCTCAATACAAAAATAGATACCATCTATCATAATTCTCTTTATACTGAAGCAATCGAGGCAGAATTGTGTCTCTGACCTGCATTCTTGACGGAGTATGCGCACACAAATTTTCAGACATCCAGCACTTATAATGGCTGAGATCCTCTAGGGTCGGGACTTTTGGCCACTACTGTATATTCAATGTAGGAAAACAGTATTTATCTCAGAAAAGATTGTTTCTAAAGAATGTAGTGCAGTCCTTTATGACAAAAATGATTTAGAGTTCCCTATTTATGTATTCATTTGAATTATTAATAAAATAAGATTTTAAAGAGTTAAAAGGTCATTTACTTACATCTATTCTTTTCACCAGAAGAAATCAAAGAATGGATGTGTTTAAGAAAGTTGGAAGTTTAAAATGTTGCCGTCGTCCAAGATCAAAAAAAAACGAAACACGTGCATTTCTGTTTCTTTTATTGTGTGTACACATGCACTTGAGTATTCTATGTTGTGCGAAATACAAAAACAAATATTGTGTGACGCACACATTATTGCTTCACATTGCTCGTTAAAAAGAGAGAAAGAAAAAGAAAATAGGAAGATGTCACTGTTATGTTCGAAGTGTTCCCCTTCGAACATAAGACAGAAGAAAGCGAATGATGAGTACTCCTTTCTAGTACAGTGGTTAATACGACTGCCCGGAAAGCAGGAGATGCATGGTTCGATTCCCTTCCGAAGGGAGATTATTCTTTTGTTCTGTTCTGTGGTCATACCATCGCGTTGCTTTCTCGGTGATAAGAAAGAACAATGACATAACAGTCACGATCAGTATTCTCTCCACACAGCCGAAAAGTTTTAAGACTAGCAGCTAGCTCCATTTATTCAACTCGTTTTTCAGAAATTTCCATGGATCCTACCTTTATTTACGAACTCTACAGGTCTCTATTAATACATGAAACCAATTTTTACACTGTTCTTCTTTTTCTTTTCTTCACCATCTTGTATTCAGACTGGGTCACAAATCCGAAGAGTCTCTTTCTCAAAGGAGTGAGGTCAGTCTCTGGGCCAATGTTTACGGCTGGGATTTTTGCCAAAATTGCTTTGCGTCGCTTTTGGACTTTCTCTGTTACCATGGATGGATGCTCACCAGAAAGTATCTTGAAGAACTGAGCGTAGCGACGACGCAGACTAAAATTCTCTCACGACCCATGCATTGTACGTTGATCCCATAGAATGGCTGAGCCGGCACGAGTGGATATGTGACAAGCAGTAGCATACAATTCTGGAATGTCAATTTTGCTTAGGAGAATAAACTGAATGTAGCATCCATAACTATTTTTCAGGTCTTTTCGGTCGGTAGCCCATTGTGCTTAATACTTATGGAAACCGGGAATTAACCAAAAGCCACTGTCTTCCCCAAGATTATCCGCAAAATTGACTAGACCCTATACATGCAACTCGCCGACTTTGGCACAACAAGGTTCGTTGTTTTCTATGATCTAGTTCTGATTAGATCTATAGTGCAGCCTGTTGAGAAGTTCCAGTTGATACGAGTTGTCCTTATCTGAAACAAACATGAGGAAAACTATCGAGCTTTATAGGAGAGGTCAGCGCAAATCTTCAATGTAGGTCCATGGATTCATGTTCAAATGTAGATTGGTCATGGCCGTGCGTTCGAGGTGTTCCTTGGTGGGTTGAAACATTCCTTAATGATATGGATTCACTAGAAGATTTTCCGTTTCCAGGATGGCTGCAAAAGCAGCTTGCAGAGCGGGACTTTGTTGATTGAGCAAAATTTGGCGAGTCCAGAGGCTGGCACTATCAATGATATCCTTCCTCTTTTGGAATACCTGTCTTACTCCACAGTCTAAAGGAATAGAACAGATTGAAATCGCATGAATAACAGAAAAAGATCAATAGAATTGAGCGGAATACACTCTTCAGCCTAAAGCTGCTCGTTGTGCCGCACGGACTGTTCCACCAAAGGTTCGATTACGTTCAAAATATATAAGATAGTATTTGTGCACTATTCTACAGTGAAGACATTTGCAACGCCAACGAAATCGTATTTCTCAAAAAATGCACGGACTTCACTGGCTTCCGAACAGTCGTAGCTGAACAATGTAAAACACTTGACGAAACCATCAGAATCTCCGGGTACGATAAGAGGCTGAAATTGAGTAGTGGAGTTCATTATCTGGCTCAAGACAGAAGCTTAGTAAGGAAAAAAATGTGAGAAAAGTTTAAGGTGGCTGCAACTCGAAACTCAAGTAAGATGGTTTTTTTTCTTCTCTTTTACATCATTCAACAGAGCTTAATCTACTGATCAAGGGAAAAAATGGTTTTTAGTTATTATAAATAGCTTTTACAGGTTGAAAAAAAAAAACAAACTAAGAAGTCGTTTTTGCATAAAAACTCTTTGTTTTTAATTCATGTGATATTTTCTGTTCTATTGTTGAACTTCTGCGACTTATATTTTCAAATTCGACACCAAAAACCGAGTACAGCACTACTATTACATCGAATTTGATCCTAAAACTCTGTTGATGGTAGCCACTCAAATTTGATCTATTCGTATGCTTATAGGTCATTTTTATAAACCTATCCAGTTTTTTTTGTGTAAGTGATAAAACTAAAGATTTTGTTTCATCTAATTTATTGTATCACTAGTCATAATAGTATGCATCGCTTTTTTTTTCTTTTCAGTTGCTTGTCGAGAAAAACATTTTTACTAAATTTTGAACAAAATATCTAGCTCCAGTTTTTTACGGTAATTCTGCATATGATAGCCTTATTGTATGAGAGCTCAATTTTGATTAAAAAGAGGAAGCAATACAATGATGCATACTATTATGACTATTGTTCATCTCAGAGTTAAATGACCGTAGACAGTTTTTGAATAACTTTGAAACAGAAAGAGAGAGGTAACCTGAATTTTTCGTTCAATTCGGGTTATCTCTCTCTTTCTGTTTCAAAGTTATTCAAAAAATGTCTACGGTCATTTAACTCTGAAATGAACAATAGTTCAAGTTATTGATAGCAGATGATAATGTCATGAACTTAGCAAAATATATTCCTATTATGATTTGTATTCAAAAGCATTTGAGAACGATACAGTTAATAAATCATTCAGCTCTGGAACATTTCCTTCACAAGTGAGCTACAACAGGTATACACAAATCCAGCTGACAAATTTACTATAAATATACTTCATCCGTACATCTTTCGATTTCGTTTTGAAAAAAACAATTATTATTATCGTTAAATAAATGCTAACTGTTTCCAAAGAAATATTTTATGATGACTTGTCGGCAAGTTTGTCAAATTAACTTAATATAGCAACGAAAATAGAATCTAATGGAAGAGAAACAGAATTGTACTGAATGTACATTTTTCGTTTTCGAATATACAGAACGAAAAAACGATTATTGTCGTGGAAGAAAATCTTTTTTAGATGAATGTGTCGTTATCCACACACCAACAATAAATACGTTACTGGTTGCAAACATATAACTCAAGTATAATGGCATTTCACTTTTTCTCGATTAATTTTCTTTAGTAAGATTGCAAGGATATCTTCCTTGAGTGGCAACTCACAAAAAGTATTTTGTAGAACTTTGTTAAATCGTGATAACAATAATTCCATACAGAAAAATTGTATACCTTCTTGAAAACAGAAAGAGTACGAATCTTTCACAAGCGTTTCTTCCCTTTTCCAACAAGATAAATGGGACTTTATATATATTTTTCTTTATCTAAGAATACATTTCTAAGTAAACCCAAGAAATACATACAGTATGATAAACTTTTTTTTGGTTTGATTATTTGTATTGATTGAAAAGTTTCCTATTGTAACAGTGATTTTTTCATAAGTTATAGCTTTGAATTATAAGGACGACCACTTAAAATAAATTCATACCTATGTATAGTAAATGATCGATTCATTTCTCTTCTATCGCTGATATTCGTATGAGAATTACAGTCTTTCTGGTTATGCAAAATATGGTCTATATAAAACAATATTCATTAATAAGAAACGATTTCCATGTTTTCTTGCAGTAATCTTTTCATTTCTGGAAATAATTTTGAGCGATTTTTCTAGATAACTGCTCAAATTGTTTATAGCTTTGAAAATATTATAAAAATACGAACTAATAATTACATTTTTTTATATCAGTTGTCTATGTACGAAACGTTTCTGTGAAAGAATATATATATATATATATATATAAATGAGCTTGCTCATTGTAGCTGTTGAAAATTTGTACAAATTTATATAATTAGATTTACAAAATGCTTATTTAATATAGCTCATGCAGATTACATATATAAGGGTGGAACATAAGTTCTGCACATTTAGATCAGTAGAATTATATTGCCAATATAAAATTGCATTTTAAAAAGTGTAATTATATATTCTGATAGCGTTCGGGATTCTCTATTACCCTGTGTATTTAGGCCTTGACTTGCATTTATTTTCTGAAAAATATTTCGAGTACAGTGAAGACAGCCTCATCCGCATTGACAATGCTCAAAATATTTCTCAGCAAATAAGTTTAAGTCAAGACCTGAATATATAGAGCGACAGAGCATTTCAAGAACTCTCAGAATATATAATTACTTTTCTAAAAAACGGATTGTTGTACAGATAAAAATTTTAAAAACACATGAGAAAGGAATAAAAATGGAGTTCGTGGGATCTGAGAGTAGGAGTGTCTTCACTGTATTCGAAATATTTTTCAGCAAATAAATGCAAGTCAAAACTTAAATATATAGAGTAATAGAAAATTCCGAGTGCTATCAGAATACATAATTAATTTTCTTAAAATGTGGTTTTATATTGGCAATATAATTCTACTGTTCCATATGTGCAGAACTTATGTTCCAATCTGATAGAATACAGTATAAGAGCCCATATGAAAACAAGATATTGGAGCATGAAAATTAAGTATAATGTGTTCAAAGAACTATCAAATGTAGTCTAGTCTATATAAGTTTTTATGTAGATTATGAATTCGAAACCAATTTTTGTTTGTTGCGAACAAGCATAGCCTATATAAAATCTGACTATTGACTAAAATGCCTATTGGGATGACGTACTTTTCGTCTCATGCCATTTCGCACTCCAAACATCTGTTCGAAAATGAATTTTTGTCCTTAAAGATTTATGACCGAAGTTCGTAAACATTTTTGTACGGAAGATTGTAGCAGAAAAGCAGGGAAATCGGAATGGTGTGACAGCGTGTTTGGAAGTTTTCATTACGACGACTGTCTTTGTCATTACGAACTTTCGGACTTTCTCATTCCGATCTCCAGTCAAAATTTCGCTGTTCAACCACTAACAAAGGGTTCTCACAGTTCGTCGCGAACTCTTGGACAATTTTCACTTCGAACATCCTGTTTTTTGTTACATTTCGTTGACTTTTGCTATTGAGAACTCCATTCCAAACCTCTGTCTTTTTTCTTATGCCCGAAGATAGTAACGGACTACTTCAACCGGAGTTCGTAATGAAAAAGTGAGACGAAAAGTCACTTTCCCGACTATTGAGAATCAACATAATGCACTAATTGTGGTCCGTATTAAAAATTGAGAGGCATCTCGTTGTACATTGAATTTTATATCAAAAGATGCAGAATTTTAAGGGCTTTCAGAAACTGGATTCAGTTTTTTGGGATGGAATCATTTGATGGGGCTACAGATAAATTATTAGCTAAATGCCGCCTATAGACCATAGACTCCTCTTCTCTTGTGGAGACACAATCAATTAATAAAATTCATTGTAACGGCTACTGAAATATCTCATTTTGTCGAAAAATATTTTCTGCAGGTTTTTAGACGTCACCCGACTCAAAGCGATGAACAGAGGCACAGAAAACCTCAAAATGCCATCAAAATGTGAAAAAAGCCATTTTTAAAATTTTTTAAAATTGTTATTGTCCAGCCGCAAAAAATCGACGATTGCGATCTTCAGCATTTTTCATCATTATGTTAGAAAAACGTGATATTTTGTATTTATAGGTTTCTCTATATGATCTTTTGTTTCCGCTAAAGAAATCAGAAAAAAAATTAACGACAGCCAGGCCTACATGAGCTTGGCCCAAGGGGGAAACGGCGGATTCCCGGGATTCCGAATCCCATGGGAATCCTGGGAATCTTGGAAATCCTGGGAATCCAATGGGAATCCAGGGAATCCAGGGAATCCCATGGGAATCCTAGGAATACAGGGAATCCTGTGCCTAAGAGTCATCAATAGATAAAGTAATCATCAAAAATAAACAGGCCAAACATACTAGTGATGACAATGATGACGAAGAAGTTGACTCAGAACTTGGAGAATTAGAACAAGACTCTCAAAATACTGAGATGGATATAGACGAGACTGAAATATTAGAAAGTCTTGATATGAGTGCTAAATAAGCACTTGAATCATCTCGCTTGATGAGTTCTTCATGCACAACTTTCTCTACAACATTAAACAAAAATGAATAAAATTTAAAATGGGCACGGGTATACCCAAGGGGAAACAAACTGATTTCGTGATTTCGTGATTTCGTGATTTCAAATGATTTCAGTTGATTTCAGATGATTTCAGGTGATTTCAAGTGATTTCAGATGATTTCGGATGATTTCAGATGATTTCAAGTGATTTCGCGTGATTTTAATTAATTCCTCGTAGCAATTAGGAGTGGCACTCTAACTTTACTTCAAAGTTAAAGTTCATATGTCATCAAGTACTATATATTGAGGGTACCCTGAGGTCATCAACTACTATATAATGGGGATATCCTTAGGTCATCATATACAATATATTGGTGGTACCCTTAGGTCGTCAACTACGATATAGTGGGAGCACCCTTAGGTCATCACCTACAAGGTAATGGGGGTGTCCTTAGGTCATCATATGCAATATATTGGGAGTACCCTTGGGTCATCAACTACTATAT
>CAJNOL010001799.1:0-11363 GCA_905250125.1 Rotaria sordida
ACAACCATGGAATGTCCCGTATAAATTGATAAAGCATCTAAATTTTTTCCTTGTTGTGGTTGCATATTTATATTCCATAAACAAACAGTATGATCATCAGCTGCACTAAGTAAATGTCCATTTGAATTTGAATTCCATGATAAACCATAACCTTCTCTTGTATGACCTTTTAAACGTAATTCAGGATTACATTCACCTGCTTGTTCTTTACCTAATGGATGTGTATCAATATTAAATACTAATACATCTGATAAAGGTGTTTTAGTTGCAATTATTTGAGGATTTTGTGGCATATAACGTGCACGATTAACTTCACCTTCATGATTTATTTTTACATCAACTTCAATACGACCATTAATTAAACCAAAACCACCTAATTCAGCTTTATCATTATCATAATATGATGTATCAAATTCAAAATCTTCTTTTGGTAATTGTACACTAGCTATAACAAGATGATTTTGTTCATCAGATGTATGTGTACCAAGTATTAAACGATGTGTATTAAAATCACGACCTTCTTCCCTATCAAAATAACAACAAAAAAACTTTTAGATATCAAAAAAAAAAAAAAAAAAAAAGAAAAGAAAATTATGAATTTACGTTCGAACATGTGGTAACCATTGTGCTGTTAAACTAGGCCATTCAAGTGCATGAGTTATAACAAGATTATATAGAAATGGTGCATTCTTTTTCCAAATTTTATATTCTTCATTAATTGCTTTTTCTTCTATATTTTCTTCAAATTCACCTACGAATAAATGAAATTATTTTTTTTTTTGGAGAAAATATTTCAATAATTTTTATTACCATCAATATCCTCTTTTTGAGTTACCATTTTAAAAAATTTTACCGTAATGAATTTTACAAAAAACTAATTTTTTGTCTATTTGCTTTACTATTATCCAGAAGAAGAATAAAAACGGAAGTATTTTATTGGTAGGTATTAGATGAAGAATAAGAGAGAACATTACCGATTCAGCTTAGTTGAATAGTGACATCTATGTGACGAAGATAGGATGAATTGAAATGAGAAGCTAGAAGTAAATTTTAATAAAAATATTACTTCAAAGAAATCTTTTAATAAAAATTAAACTCTTATAGTGTATCGATGTTTTCAGAATACATCAATTCAAAAATCATAAAACCAATGATTCTTAACTGGACGAAAATAGTTTTCGATGTATCAGGTTTATATGAGTATTTTAATTCAAAAAAAAAAAACAAAGTGATCTTTATTTAGTGGAATTAGTATGGGATAAAAAAGTTAAAAATTCTAGGCAAAAGTTGAGTAAGCATAAACAGTACTATTATCATATTTTCTCTTGTTTTTCATAGTAATGAATATTACAGAAATAGAAATTATTTACTGTTTGTAAAATAGAATTTCATAATTCACAGGATAGAGTTAAAATTATATCACTTTGATACTTATGTTAAAAAGTATCAATACCCTGCATTAGGGAGCTGCGAGTCTACGTTTTTGTGGATCCGATCGGATCCAAACCCGAGGTTTTTTCCATCAATACCTGACACCCTTCGTGTACATGAACAAATGAAGAATCAAGGTTTCAGCTATTTATTCGCTACTCTCAGAAAAAATTCAGCGTATAGTTATATCTTGTTGCTGGATTTCTCATCTGGAGAGCAGCGAGTCCAGAAAAACGTGTAACTGAGCCCAACAAAAAAATAAAACTACGGACCCGGACTCGTTCGGATCCGGGTCCGGATCTGGAAGGATTCGCAACTCCCTATCCTGTATGCATAAGAGATACAAAAATTTAGTTGAATTCAATAGAAGAACCGTTAACGAAAATTAATTAATTCTCGGAAATATACTTTCTGCGATATTTCGATGTCGCACGTTTGTTCGCACCAGTGTCCTATACAGGTACAACCGGGCCTGAATAGTTGTACCCGGTACCCGACCGAACCTAATCGACGTTGATGATTATGAACGCATTTTCCATCACGATAATACTTGATAGTCCATTTTCTTCTTCATGTATCTAATTACTTCACATCATATGATTCATCCTCATCTTTAGATGAATTTTCAATAAAAATGAATTCTTTTCGTAAAACAATATTGCTTTCTACTTCTGTGACCTATTCTCAAGTACAATAAATTGCTCAATCATGATAGAAAAATTAAAATTTTGAAAAAGTAAAACTATTTTGAAACATCAAGATCTCATTAAATGCCAGGTATTCAATTCCATTGCAGGACACTAGTTCACCGTAGCCCTTACGACTTTCGTTAACCGAGAAGAAAATAATTCCAAAATATATTTTTACTAATAAAAATTTATCTGATAACTTAGATCGATTTGGGCTCTGTAGCTTCCATGTCCTTGAAATCACGAAATCGTAAATTGAAATGCGATAAATCATTGATTTTTCTCAATGATTCTGGAGATTTTTGTGTCTACTGTTACACAGACAAATTCCTATTACTACATAATTTATGTTAATGATCTTAAAGAATAACAACAAGTTCTTTAACTTTACATCATTCTCGGATTGAAGGCTTCATCTAAAACTGAATCTACAATAGAAAAATTCTAATTAAAAATAAATTACTTGATGTGAAAATATATCTGAAATTATCTATACTATCAAAAATATCTTTTTGAAATAAATAGTTTTTTTTAAATTGTCCAATCCTAATAGGAATTAAACAAATCTTCGAAAATTTCTCTAATTAATTGTTAATTCGTAATCAATTACTGAAATACGATTTTTACGACGTGGGTAGTATCGAAGACTCAGACACATCAGCATAGGCGTGCCAGCATCTTATATTACAGTGTGGAAAATAGATTGTAATATTTTATTATTATAAAAGAAAATCATATTTTCAACCTCGTGAAGCTTCACACAACAGAAAAAACAAAATTTATAAATCATGTTATATTGAAGAAAACTTTTAAAAAAAGCAATTAAACCACTTGCAGTACACACGAGATATTAACATAAACTTTCCACATAGACTCCTTGAGATACTGTATAGTATTTAAATATTTTTTTTTTCTCAAATTTTCATTATACAATCATATTATAATCCTTTAAAAATTCAATATCTATAAGAAATGTTTGCATTGCCATAAGAGAACATATATTATCAAATGAAATACACATCTTGAAAATTCGACAATAGATCATATCAATATATAAAATACAAATGAAAACATACAGCTTAATCGTAATGTTATTTTTTTTGTAAAAAAAAAAAAAAAAGAGTTAATCAATAAAAAAAACAATAAATAAAAATATTTGATAATGTTGACATGAAAATAATAATCTTTCTATTTCTATCGATATTAATCAACATTTCATCATTTATAGAAGACAATCAGATGCATTGAAATTACGAAGCACAAGTCGAAGTAATCATTTTTCTTCTAGTCAAATGTACTTGTGTTCTCGAAGGCATATACATCAAATTGAGTTGACGAAGTCTTGCAATGACTGATTTCTTTTTTTTCTTCTTCTTCTATTACATACTATTTCAATGCGCAATACTCATGATAAGGTGTCTGGTAGTCTACTATATTCTCTTTTAGTTGTTATTATTGGCTTCTGTTGACGATAATGCTAAACCTTCGTATATACATATATGTGTATGTATGCTTAGTCAATAGCACCTCTCAATGTATAAAATTGTTTATTCTATAAATGGATTGACGTTGAAATAGGAGAATTAAAAAAAAAAAAAGAACGAAAGACTGTATCAAATCATCAAGTTATTGGAAATAGTTTTGTACCTTTTTTCTTTTTTTTTTTTTTTCGTTTCATTTGGCCAATTACTTTTTAACGCTGATGAGATGAACTTGAATGGTATCATCGATTCTCTCTAACAACGATGATAGACTAAGGTTTCAATAAATTTTTTTTTTTTTTTGAAAAATTATACAAGAAGCTCTTCATCATCATCATTCGATCAAAGAAAAAAAACTTAGTTAGACATTCATTTATTTATAAAGAATATGACAAGTTATTTTCATCCAAAATTATATCTTGATAATGATTTTACCTATCATTTAAGAAATCCAACAACTCGGTATGTATTTTAAAATACTAACACAGGTGCAGCTTTTATATATATTCTTAAAATAATAATATGCATTGATCGATTATTGTTTATTTTTACAATAATCATTCTTGATCTATATATATATATATATATATATACCCTTCTAACAGTGATATCTGTTCTTATTCGAGCACATACACGTATACTACCCTAATTGAATGTCCTTTTGTTATTTGAAGAATCATTCTCAGCATTAATCTCAAATCAATATATGTGTATTATTCTTGTTTTTATGCATCCGATCGATCGCAATCGATAATGAATTGTGGAGATGGAAACGGCACGTCTTCGTCTTTTATACATATATATATATTTATTTCATGTTCAAAGTCAAAGCGCATGCACTAGAGACTCGTATAAAAATGAAGAGAAACAAAAACAGAGCAATACTATTGTATTTGTACTTGACAGAGTGCATTTTAAACAAAAGAGATTGTCAAATGTATAAAGAAGAGCAAATACTCTTGAACATAGAGGAAACAAAAAAAGAAGAAAAAAAAGAATAAAAGAGTTTCAATGATGAAATCTCAACAATCATAAGTAAAACTATATGTAATTAAAAACCTTCAATGTTATAAACATGGGAATGTTTTTTTGAATTTTAGTAAGAAAGAAAAATATATATATATATGTATGTATATCCGGATGATCGTTATTTTTTTTGTAAGAGAAAAGAAACCTTTAAAATGTTCATCTTCGTTTCTTTCTTAACATAGAAAAAAAAAACGAACATCAGACTCAAATCATTGATACACATCAAGTTGATGTGTGAAACCTATTTCGATAATTTTTTTTTTTCAAAACTATAAAATCTCCTACTTTCTCTCATTTCTCATATTCATTTTATTCAGCTTTACATGCTTTTCTTTTTTTTTTTCTTCTTTCATTCATAAATTGTCAAGTAAGTAGATACACCATTTGTTCTCAATTAATAAAGCTTGATTTTTTCTTTTGAACATTTTAAAAAATAGATACTATTACATATTCCGTTAGTTTAAACTAATCAATCGTAAATGAATGATTGTGTATTGAAAAAAAAAAAAAACATACAAGGAAAAAGCGGCTAATCAACTTGTGCAATTCGATCTTATTTCTATTCCCGCCTTTACACGTGAAAAGTCAGCTATATATATATTATTGTTATTATTGACATCATCAGCAAATATGTAAACGATTCAATAGAGATAATCATACTACTATTGACATTAAATGAAAAAGGAAAAAATCTTTTAAAAAAACTTCAACTATACAAACAAATACTCTTGAAGAATTAGATAGATGATATCAGTAAATATGAAATGACAAAAAAAAAAAAAAAAAAAAAAAAAGAAAATGAAAATGAATTGAAAAGAGCTTGTTACTAATTCAAGTGTTACTTGTACTTCAATAAAAGAAAGAAAGAAAAAAAGGAATTCATGGACACGTACATATCTTGATTGGATATATATGTGTATGTGTGTGTTTTTTCTTTTTTTCAATGACTATTCTGATTCGTTATTGTATATTTTTCTCGTCAACCAATTGCGAAAAGCAAATAAGAAAAGAATAACATAACTACACCATCATCATCTTGTTTGACTGGCGTGTCGAACAACATCATTAAAACTATAGCTCGTTTCTAATAGGTTCGGTTCATCCGAAAGGAGAAGTTGAGAGAGAGAGAGAGAGAGAGATTTTAATCTCCTTTTTTTTTCCTTCTTCTTTTTCTTTTCTTGATTATGCATCGCATTCGAACGAATAGCTTATAGGTTTCTTCTTGCACAAGAGAAAAAAAAAAAAAAAGAAGTAATAATACAAACAGGGGCAAGAGAGGAGAGAGAAAAATTGTGTTTTCATGCAATAATTGCAACGACAACACAAGCAAAAGTAGTAGTAGTCGTCTTTGAATCTCTAAAACATAATGACAGCAGTAAATCGCATTGGCATGGATTCGGCTACAGCCGATGTTTCATCATCATTGTGGCGTGCTGCCGATACTTCATCATTCGATGGGTAAGTTATAACAAAAAAAAAAAAAAATCATTACAAAAACTTCAAAGAAATAAGATAACAGAAGCAACACAAAAAAAAAAAGAAGAAGAAAAAATTTGTCCACACCCATTTCTTATCAATTCATTTTTTTTTTAATAGAAGTTTTATCTCACCATGGCGTGATCATCATCATCATCCTCATGAATATACTCCATTTCGTTTTTCTGATACACATCATCATTATGATCCAACAGCATCTTATTATACTGATGCTGCTACTGCAGCAGCTATCGATTCTTATACATCATCAACTGCAACATATTCACCATATATGGTACATCATCATTCTCCGTCATCATCTATGGTTGCAACAACTAGTTCACCTTCAATTAAACCTGAACGAGCTGCTGCTGCTGTAGCTTTACAATCAGCTTTAAGTTTACCACCACCAATGAATGTTAATGTTTCAATGAATTTTAATTCACATAGTGTTCAATATACATCAGGTTATGGTAATGGTTCAAGTACAGCAAATTTTGTTAATTCACCATATGAAACATTTTATAATCCAACAGGTACATCACATTATACATTTCCAAATCATTCACCTGAAATAAAATCAAATCGTTCATCAAATTATTTACAATCAGATCCAGTTACAACAAAACAAGCTATGCTTTTATCAGCTGCTGCTGCTAATTGTGATTATAAAGATTTTTCAAAATTATGTGATTTTTTTCCAACACCATCATCATCATCATCAACACAAATGAATACAAATGAAAAACGAAAGTATGTTTTTTTTTTATTTCAAAGACGATTTTAACTTCTTTTCTTTCGAATTTAGTCATTGGCAAACATCAAAACCATCAACAAATCCTAAAGTTAATGAAGGACGAATAAATCGTTGTAGAATATGTGGTAAAGTTTATGCAAGACCAAGTACACTTAAAACACATTTACGAACTCATTCGGGTGAAAAAGTAAGAATATTTTAAATTAATAAGAAAAAAAATAAATTTTTTTTTCTTTTAGCCATATAAATGTGATAAATGTTGTAAAGCATTTACTCAAGCAGCTAATTTAACTGCACATTTACGTACACATTCAGGTGAAAAACCATTTTCATGTGATATATGTGGAAGAAAATTTTCTCAAAGTTCATCAGTCACAACACATATGAGAACACATTCAGGTGAACGACCATATCAATGTAAATATTGTCGAAAAGCATTTTCTGATAGTTCAACATTAACAAAACATATGCGTGTACACAGTGGAGGTAATAAAAAAAAATATATATATTTTATTTTTGCTTTTTTTTCTGATAAATTTTTATGTTATGTATTGTTTATTTTTTTTCTTTTTTTCTTTTAAAGAAAAACCATATGAATGTTCATTATGTCGTCTTCGTTTTTCACAATCGGGAAATCTTAATCGACATATGAGAATACATATGAATGGTGGTAGTCATCATACAAAATAAATCAAATGACGAAAAATATTATCTTTCTTTTTTTTGTTTTTGTGAATCTCTTTTGCCCTTCTCTTGTAATAATCATCATGTTTCATTTTTCGTTGTTTTTTTTCTTTGGGCATTGTCTTTCGTTGTCGCGCGTCGTTTTTCTTTTTTTTCATTTTCATTTACTTTATTCTATTTTTATTTCATCGTTGCTTGTTTTATCAATGAAAATCATTTCTATGATAGAGGAAAAAAAAGAAAAATTAATATACATATATAATTAGAATGAATGATGATAGGGTTGATCAAGGTAAAAAGAGTATGAAATGATTGAATTAAAATTTATTTTTATTTTGACCAATAGAAATGAATTTTGATTTGATAGAACAAGAAAAAAAAAAATAATAATAATAATAATTGATTATGTATTATATAAAGATCTATTTGTTAGAAACAAATAAAATAAAATCTATTTTTTTAATTAGCAAATGAAATATATTTTTTTATTGATAATGTAGGACAAAATATATAAAGAACAATCGTACACAGTGTATGTAAACAATGTCATACGTTCGTTATATAATTCGGATTCAGAAGCTGAATAAGCGAAAGTCGATGATTATTATTATAAGTGGTAGTAGCAACTGATGTTTTTTTTTGAATATTTTTCATTAAAAACCGTGTCAGTGTGATCCTATGAGAGGCCAAAATGTGGAATTCATAAACTCTGACTGTTAGAAATTTATGTTCCATCTACTTCTACATCGAGAGACAGATTCAAAGCATGTTTAAAATATAGAATTTTATGATAATTTGTTGCCTACAATACTATGTTCTTAGCAGTAGGACGATAAATATAATTTTTTTTGTAGTTGCACATTGCTGATCATCAGAGGAGTTAAAATAAATTATTTTAAACAAATATTAAGTAAATGAATAAATTAGAATTATAAGAGTTTTTGTAATTTATGATTCCTTTTCTACTAATCTATTGAATTCATTTAATATCGTTATACTGACAAGACTTTGATGTAAAAGTAAGATGTTGAAAGAAAACTCTATCTATCAGAAGAGAAAAAATTTATTTTTACGAAATATTGCTAACTATGCAAAATATTAATCTCTATATCTGTTTAGTGAATATATGTTGAAATAAATAATTTTTTTATCAGCTGATAGAAAATGTTTCTCTCTTTCAAACTGTATATTAACAATTATAAATAAAATGACATGAGAAGAAAGAGAAACACTCCAACAATGAATTTGCAATTTTTATATTGATTCATCAGATCAATCTTGTAAAATGATAGTTAGTTATTTTATAAAGTAAAGCATTTCAAGAACAACGATTTATAACATTTTCAACAAATATTTAAAATATGGGCAAAACAAATTTTTACCAAGGAATATTTGTCTAGTAAAATTTTCTAATTAAGAATTAAATCAATTGATAAAATCTGTTAATAACCGTTGGGTTATCAGATAGCGTAAATTACCTAAGCATTTTAACGTTAATTAATCAACAATCTATCGTAACTTACGAAAAAGAAAATCAGTCACGTTCAGAAAATATCGAAATGCTCCAAAGATAGACAATAAAGCTCAAGCAAAAAAAAACCTACGAAAAGCTATACGAAATGATTCCTCGTGGTTCTGATATTATTTTAGATGATAAAAAAAGAAATGATTATTCTAGAAGCTGATATTTTGCATTGTTATGCTACATTATATGAAAAATGCAGACCGAGTTTAACAGAATCCGACATTTGTTCCATTAATTTTGCATTATATGTCATATTTGGTAATAAGTAGTACAAAATTGAACAGACAATCCTTTTCAGGTTAAAAAGTTTAATGCAAAAGAAAAAATGATGTCATCCATCATTATTCTCTTTTTATACTTAAGCAATCAAAGCAGAATTGTGTTTCTGATCTACACTCATGATGAAATATTTCAGGTGTACAGCATTTATAATATTTGAAATTCTCTAGGATAGAGACTATTATTCACTACTGGAATTTGAAATAAAGTAATACTAAATATAAAATCCTACCATTATTACTTGATTGATTAAAAACAAATTGATATGATGTAAATAAATTCTTCTGTTATAAAATCAAGCGAATTAAAAAAATGACATTGAAATATTTTCTTCTATCGTATTAATTGTGAACAGTAAATGAACGTGAATAGTATACTATACTTAGAAAAGTTTGATCACTACTGACTATCGTATAAATAGATATTCCCTTAGTATGCAGACAACAAAAAAAAAAATACTAATCCTACAAGTATTGACATCCTATGTCTTTAGATGAAACATTTACCGCTTTATTTATCTCTCTATAATGATTATTGTCATTGGACGTATCGTCACGATAGATAAAGAATCAATAATTAGTCAAGACAAAATTGAAATTCTAATTTTGTTATCTAGATGTAATTAAAATTGAATTTGAAGTAAGTTGAACAAATTCGAGACAGTTACAGTTTCAACAATAAGAAGACTGATTTTTTTCAATTTTCCAAACTATTTTACATCAAACGTCTGTATAAATTAATTTGTTCAATATGGCTAATTTGACAACACTCTTTGCTATTGTACATTTAGTTAATTTAAAATTAGCCTATATAAAAAAAAATAAAACAGATGATCATAGGATCCCAACTTGAAAAGCACTTTTGAGTTCGGACTTTGTGCATAAGGTAAACCTAAATGAGATGTTAAAACCTCTAAAGTGATAAGGGTCCCAAAGCCTTCTTCCTATAAAGCTGTAACCGTTTTAGTGAAATTTTAGTCTATATGTGCGAAAGAATCGAATGACAATATTTCGACCTGAAGTTTTACCTACAGATAGGTCTAATTGTAACTAGAATGTCCTGAAATTCTTGAAACTTTCGTGGAATATGATTGGTTTTTGGAAATTCTATATTTCGTGAAGGTAGCATTCTTCTGAGCTGAAATTTTCGGGACATTCTAGTTACAAGTAGGCCTATCTATGGGCGAAATTCCAGTAAAACGACTATAACTGTGTAGGGGGGAAGATCTTATCCTGTTGGTGATTTTAATATCTCATTGAACTCTGTCTTATGCATAGAGTTTGAACTCAAAAGCGATCTTCAAGCTAAGAAGGTTTTCTCGTTAGATCTTTCTTCTCGCATTATGATCATTCTATTGAATTTTCAGGATGTTAAGTTAGAAAATTGAAATAAGAAATTACCATTTGAAATTTTTTCCAACAATAGATCTCATGATACTTTATATATCTTGAGAGTTTCAACTCAAGTGTATGCTTTTCTTCCTAGATAATACGTTTGGAACAAAACTTCTCACAAAAGCTTCTCGAGCAGCTCATTTTTAGCTATTCTACATCTTAAGAAAAGAACTATGTGAAAAAGAAGAGTTGATTTTATTGCCCCTATTTTGTTGATAAGGCGATAGTAGCTATGTTATTTTATTTTATGCAGGGCTGTTCTTATTTACGATACGAAGCACTTTACAGCGATCGGTCAAGTTTTTTAATGCAGTGCCAAGGACAGCGTTTCTGTAGTCGGTTGCTAGAAATTCGTGCGTGTTGTTCTAAATTTCATCTTCTATCTACACAGGACTACGATAAGCTTTTTACTCCTGATATTCATAGTGTAACAAAGGTATATAATTTAGGTGATGAAAATTGTTATGATTTCGAATACAAAAATTTCCGATGGAAAAAGATTCCCAACAAATCCATACTGTTAAAACAACTTTTACCTTCTTCGATGCATGAATAAGACAGTATAACAACGTCTATCTATGGTTGATGTATACATAGGAGACGAGTAAAACAATTTTT